>BMAO01039413.1:0-40783 GCA_019973975.1 Trichonephila clavata | reverse complement strand
ATTTCAAATAAATTAAATGTAAAAAAACTTTTTTAAGAACAAGCTTTATTTAAACGCGCTAAAAAGAATAAAATAAACTTTTCCTTTAAAACTTTTTTTACTATCAACTTATAACGTCATTACACAATTTATATGATATAAAAGCTTGTCGCAATATTTAAGTACTCTATTTACTTAGTTTGAATTTTTAAAAACCAAAATCAATCAGGTCAAGTTATTTATTTTACTTGTTTATCTACACAGGTAAATCTCGCGACAAGCTTTTATATCATATAAATTGTGTAATACGTTATAAGTTGATAGTAAAAAAGTTTTAAAGGAAAAGTTTATTTTATTCTTTTTAGCGCGTTTAAATAAAAGCTTGTTCTTAAAAAGTTTTTTTTACATTTAATTTATTTTTTACTTTTAGTTATCGCTGGACAGGTTTCTCAGCCTGTTCAACTCATTGAACGCTGGTTCGCCATCCCTGGTTTAGCTGAATTAATTCTCGCAAAATGGGTATTAGACTAAAAACACAATTTTTTTAAATCCGTAATTTTTAAGCAATTTTTTCAATCTTCGTGCAGATTTTGGTAACATTGTTCTACACACGAAAAAAAAAGGTTTAGTGAGATTATCTTCATAAATGACAAAGTTATTAAATGTTTAATTAAAATTTTGACTATTTTTGAAAAACTTAAAAATATATTATTTTTTGAAATATTTTGAAGATAAGGGATTATTTCTCTAACATATTAGAAGAAATTTTAAGTTTTAAAAAACTTCAAAAGGCATTTAAATATTTGTATTAATCAATAAAATGCTTAAGACTAAAAACGCATTTTGTAATCAAAAAAGAAAGTTTTATCAAATAATGATAATTTTTGCTGGACATTGATATCTTCTACGTAAGAATCTATTTTTTTAATTGCTCAGATCATCTTTAGAAACTTGATTTTGAAAAAATCAATAATTAAATTCAAATAAAATTAACAGATTCTATTTGTAATTAAATTTAAGGACACATGTCGTAGTGTGTGTTTAGATTACTGGTGATAAAATGAGGTATATTTAAATTACTTGTAGGCTTAAAATTAGAAAATTTCTTTAAAAAATTCTTCATTTTTTATAAAATTATTTTTTTTAATCGAAAATATATTGCATTTCTAGATAATATTTTCTCTTATTGTTTTCCTAGCGGATTCCTTTTTGATGGGTAAGATAAATAAAAAAATGATCTTTCCAATTCTGTAATTATTTTTTGTCTGAGTTTCATAGATTAAAGTTAGATAAATTATTTAAAGAATTTCTTCAATACTCCATCTCAGTTAACTTGGCAGCGTTGAGAAAGGTATACAATGTACCAATCTACTTGAAAAATAGCTCTACTTTTTTGTTTTGAATTAAATCCAAGAAATAGATAGAAATTTGTAAAAAAATTGCATACGTTGTAGAAATTAGATTATTTTTACGTTGTAGAAATGTAATTATTTTTTAGACAAAGTTAATTAATACTGTCAATAGCGCAACGTTATGAAATTCCAGTTTGGCTGAAAACGATTTTCGACGCCAACTTTTGTCATTGTTGTAACAATAAAATTATTACAACAATGCAGATATATCCAAGTTGGCGCCCAAAACTAGTTTAACGTTTTAATTAATATCTTTTAATTAATTGCAATATCGGAATATAAATGGTCAAAACATGCATTGTCATCCAAACTAAACGTGTATACAAAATTTCAGCTCAATGGAGGAAGATATCAGCTTCAAAATTGAGTTGCAAGATTCCACCCGAACAATATTACATACATACATACATACATACATTTGTAAGTTAAATAAAAGCTTTTAATTAGCAGCTTTTTACTAAAGGCATTTAAAGGTATATACGGTACTTATATCAAAAAATAAATTTTAAAAGTTTTTGCTTCTGTTTGCTCCGGCTAATCTCGGGAACTTCTGGTCCGATTTTAAAAATTCTTTCACCAATGGAAAGCTACATTATCAGCGAGTAACATAAGATATATTTTATCTCAATATTCTTACAGGAACAGGAACTATGCGGGTAAAACGTTAACGTTGCTTACTCCCCGCCAAGTTGGCGCAAAATTATGCATTTGTTAACAATGGGATTTTAATAAAAAATTTCTCACACATTTATAACAAATAACTGCAACATAGTGTAATTTAACATATATACAAAAAGCAATTTTTTAAATGGTTTTTTATTAAACGTCTAACGTTTATTACGTTACGTTTGTTAAAAGTCAAACTCAAACTTTGAGAAATATCGCCAAGTTGGCTAAGAAGTTCTCATTCCGACAATCCCAGATATTTTAATGCAAATTTTCTCCACTTTTTAAAGAGGGAAACGAAATAAAGTTTTAGCGAATTGCGTGCGCGTGATATTGAAAATTGTATGGTAACATTAATTGACAGTTTCATAAAAAGTTTTGAATTACTTTAGTGTAGTTTTGAAAAGTATTTATCACTTTGAATTTTTTTTAACCTAATTATACAATATTCATATTTTGCACCAAATTTTTCACTTATACTGAACCAGATATTTTACATGGAGGTACTACTTTGAATATATACTATGGAGGCATCCATACAATGTAACTGTGGCCAAAATAGGAGGAAATTAGGGAGCTTTGCGCAATACTTATTTCCAATTCGGTCTTTTTAATCCTCAAACCTTTTGGAATAAGTACAAAGACTACATGGCGGAGATATTTTGCGATGAAAAACAACCAAATATGCCTTTCAATGAACACATCTACAATAAAACGCAATAAAGGTTTTCAGAATGGTTAGGAAGAAGCTACATGATTTTGGAATGATAGCCCTAGACGTGTTGACGGAAATGGCTTCGATAATGAAATTATTTCAGAATTAAAGTACGATTTTATAGTATTGTAACATCAAGTAATAGAATTTATCCTTAATGTACCAGTTATGCAAAATCTCGATGCTATGTAAAGGAACATAGCCACAAAACTGATGCAGAATATACTTGGCGCCAATATTTGAACCTATGTCATGAAAAGGGATAGTGTTATCATACCTCGAATTCCAAGTATCCCCACTGAGACCGTTTCAAGTCAAACAAGTTCAATTTTCAGTTTTACTGTTGCTATTAACAAAGCTTACATTTCAGGTAGCAGGGGTGCATTTAAAAAAGCAATGTTTTTCCCATGGCCAACAATATGTAGCCTGATCGGTGTATTCAATGCCCAAATCTTCACATATTTGCAACTGACGGAAGAACATGTAATTTGGTATACATCTGCATCTTTGGTAGCATCTTAGAATAATATCCTGTTTTGAGTTCTTTTAAAGATAAATTATATATTAAACGTAGATACTTTCAATTTTTAAAAATACTAATAGTTAAAGTTATTGAATATTTGTTGTTAATTATTATAGTAAATTACTTTTTCAGTTTTTTTAAACTAAGGTCAATTTTAGAATTTTTAAATTTTATTGGTTCCAGTCAAGCAATAAAAAAATTACCATATTATATTATTACTTTCTAATGATAATGATTACGACTTTGACGGTTATTTAAAGACATCAACGCGAGCGGAGTCGCGGGTAAAAGCTAGTCTATATATATATAAAGGAGAAAAGCGAGTCACTCACTGACTAACTAATCACGATATTTCCGGAACTAATCAAGCTACAGACTTGAAATTTGGTAGACATGTTCCTTTCATGGAGTAGAGATCAGCTAAGAACGGATTTTTTGCGAAATTCGAAACGCAAGGGCGTTATAAATAATTGTCTCCATCCTTAAGCTACTCGGCGTACAATCTTGAAATTTTGTAAGAAGATTCCTTTCATAGATAGAGATCCGCTACAAATGAGTTTGGTGAAAATCGACCCCCAGATGCGTTGCGACGGCTCAAGGGCGTTATAGATAATTTTTTCCATTTTTAATTTATTAGACTCACTGTCTTCAAATTTGGTAAGCAGATTCTTTTCATAGAGTAGAGATCAGCAACAAAATGGGTTTGTGAAAACAGACCCCCAAGTGGCGTTGCGGGGCTCAAGGGTGTTATAGATAATCATTCCAATTGTTAAACTATTAGACGTACAGTTTGGAAATTTGAGATTCTTTTCGTTGAGTACAGAATCGCTACAAAATGGGTTTTGCTAAAATTAACACCTAAGTTTTATTTCAGGGGATTAAGGGGCGTAATAGATAAATATTTCCGTTTTTGAACTATTCAATCTACCTGCTTGAAAAGTGGTAGACATGATACTTTCATGGAATAGAGTTCCTCTAACAAAGAGCAAAACAAAAATCGACCAACCAGGATGGTTGCGAGGGGTCAAGGGGAGTTATAGGAAATAAATCCTGTTTTAGAATTTTTAGACCTGCGTACTTGAAATTTGTTATATTTCTTTTGTTGAATAGGGATCCACTAAGAATGCATTTGACGGGAATCAGGGGGTTACTGGGGCGTGTTGACAAAAAAAAAATTCCCTTTCTGAACTACAAGGACTATAATAATGGAATTTGGTTTACATTTTTCTATTGTTGAATTGAAATCCGTTAAGAAAGGTGTTTGGGAGACCGAGTCTCAACGGAATTACGGGGAGGGGTATTGAAATTGAAAAAAAAATTGTTTTTGCTCCATTAGATTTAGACTTGAAATTTGGCTTCCGTGTTTATTTTATGGAGTAGAGATCCACCTAAAATTGGTTTTGCGGAAATAACATCATTCTATACTCAATTTTAGAGATTATTAGATAATACAAATTTGTTGTTTTGTCCTTTCTTTTTATTAAGAGGCGAAAGTTACAGGTTTATGTATATTTTTCAATACAATCGAATTCTTAATGCTAGGACTTAGATATCAATAATTTATATATATAAACAGGATATATTTATAAAACATCATGAAATACCCAGCGAAGCGGGTGGGTAACGGCTAGTTATCTATAAAAATTGATTTTTTTTTAAAAAATCAGAGGCGAATAATTATTCTACTTATGTATTCAAAATAGGCAATAGTTTGGTGTCTATTGAATTTTGTTGTGACTAAACTGTTATTTTTAATAGTTACTTTCCAGATTATTATTTCTTAAGACTTCTCAACTTCTTGAAATTTACTCTCAATAAACGTTTATAAGATATTTTTCAAATAAAATTTTTTAAAAAAAGCTTCAAAATTTTTAGTTAATTGATTAGTTTGATAATATATTCTTCCCCGTTAAAGGTTTAAATAAGGCTTAAATCATGAGCTTTATGAAAATATCTGTGAGCATTTCATAAGGTTATTTGTCACATTTCTGCAAGAGAAATCAAAGATTCACTCAAATCTTTGCTGAAAGTAATAAACGTTTCATTTTTAAAAAAGTAAAATAATTCAAAATGATTATTCAACAGAATAAAGTAAACCGAATTCTGAGGCTTAAGTTTCACACAGACGTAAATATTATCAAGAAAGAAAATCTTTTAAGAATTCCAGATATTCCAAAACTATTCTAAACTCTTTTATGTTACCAAAAACATTTTCCAAATATTATTCCATTTAACAAAACTATTGCCACTGACAAAAAAAAATTGTGAAATAAAATAATTTTTTTTAAAAAATCGTTTGCGTTTTTTGAATGTTATTCGAAATGTAGGCTTAAGTGTTTTTTACTTGTTAATGAGTGAATATCTAACATTTCTCTCTAATTTGACAGAAAATCCAAGGGTTTCAAGAATCATATTTGAAAAAAATTCTGACATGCATTGGCTTCATCCTTTCGTGTGGACTGCTTTGGGTACTCATGTCTTCAAAGAAAAGGTTCTACATGCATTGTACCCACTATGAGTGCTCGTTGAAAGAAGCTGAAAAAGTATTCCTGGTTGTAAGTCAATTATAATAATTAAAACTTCTTATTAAATATTAGAAACACACAAAAGTGAATTAGTTGACTTAAATAATAATTAAAAATAAACGCATTAATGTCATATCTATAAATTTCAAATGGGGTCTGGTGCAAATGATGATCTTTTGTGTAGAGGGATCTATGCAGTTAATTTGTCCAGTCCTATAAGAGTCTTCACGTGTAATATAGTTTAGAGTCCTCAGGTGTTATCTCCGTCACGTGGCCATGGTTCCAAATTTAGAGGTCCTTTGCTAATAATCCTCGTGTAGGTTCGTAGTCCGACGCTATCAAATAACCAATATATTCGAAAGAAAAATGTTTGGTGTATTGGTGTGTCTGGTATTAGAATACCTGTTAATCTTAAAACAGTTGCGGAAACATTGATGAAAAATACTTGGAATATGATAACTGCGGGAAAATACAATAGCCTCCATTGATTTTAAGTGGCCGTGGTAGCCAAGTGGTCAAGGCATCGGATCAGGGCTGTCGTGTCATAAGTTCTAGTCCAGTACCACTGAAGACCCGCCGTGTAGGGGAGCGATGCACGTTAAATCTGTCAAGAGCTCAAACGTCCTCCCGTTGATATGGAGTGGAAGTTAGGAGAGACCATGGTTCAAAATGACGCGGTCCGTCGCCAAAAACCCTCGTGTAGCTGAACAGTGCGACGTTAATATTCACTCACTCACTCCAAAGATTTTAAGGTAATAACCAATGTCTGTGTAAATCACTGGTGAATTGGGTTGACTTATTAATTACTAATGTCACGTTTTGAAAAGCTACGGACGACGGACCCTGTATTTTTGAAACATAGTATGTGACGAGGATGACACTCGAACTGACACCCCACTCTCCAAATTTCCACATTACGCTCATTTGAAGACTTAGACCTTCGAAAGAGTTAACGTTCATCGCTTTTTTATACAGTAGAAGTAAATAAATTTGGAGTAGGAAAGAGAAAGGCTTTATATTAGATAGCTTCATGCGATAATAATCAGTTCCAATTGTTTTGATACTCTTCAGAAAATTACTTTGTTCTCAACACACATTATTATATGGCGTTTGAATAAAAGAGTGCTAACTTCATTTAAAAATTCATATAAAATCATTACTGTAATAAAATACGCCGAAAATTATAGTTTATTATCATTCCAAATTAAGATCACATCACTGGCCTCAGAACGGGCAAAACACAACCTCACATATGACATTGCGTTCCTTGAAGTGATTCCATATGCAGTGGCGTAACGTACACCCCACATGACGAGGGTAGCAAAGCACCCCAGATGAGATGTCGTCCTCGTCACTTGACCATGGTTCGAAAGCCTTAGAGTAGCTGATTAGTGCAACGTCAATATTCACTCACTCCACAACGACAGCCGCGAGTTCAAGATTCTGATCCCTCGCTTCATTGGATCCGACGTGGTGTGGAAGTTTAGAGAGAGAGAGTGGTGTCAGCAGAAGCATCGTCCTCGTCACTTCGCCAAAGATCAAAATTACGAGATCAGGTGAATCTTCGAAATGAAATTTCGATCAACAATTAATCGAGATCAAAGCTAATTAGGCAGGGTGTTCGAAAAATTTCTAAACTTTTTGTTATATAATAATAATATTTAGTTTCTTTTCAGGACGCTTATGGGCAAGAGCACATTTCTAAAGTAAAAAGACCAGGAGGGAAATTGTCCCAAACTCCATTCTTTTATTACAAAAAAATAAAATATGGCTGGGATGAAAAGGAAGAGAAGTTTATCAATATTGCGTAAGTTTCCATTTCGATTATCACCCCTGATAGTTCTTCATTCCAATTAAATATTAACTTTGCCCCATAGGTAATATGTATGTTTTAAAAACTTTTTTTTTCAACTGCTGCGTCATAAATCAGCGCATTGCCGTTTTCAAAGCGTGTCCGGAAATGAAGAACCGTTTGGAAAAATACTTACGTAAACATTCTTTTTTCAAAAAAGAAGCTTATTTTAATATGAAAGAGCATGTCGGAAGCTATTTTTCTGTATAGTCACTACCATTTTCCAGACATTTGTCATACCGGGAAACCAACTTGTCTATACTGTGTTGTTGTTGTTGCTTTTACCACCTGATTGACAGTAACATCAGATGAAGGTCCACGAAATTCATCGCGGCTAAGGTTAGAATTTTACGCCTGTTGTTAGCCTAAGCTTTGAGTTCCCATGAAGGTGACATTACGATTTTTCTCGGTACAACACGATAGATGGCGACACCATTCGGACCCACTGATTTAACGAGCACGTACTTCGTGTGTACTCGGCGGGCATTTGGTGGTATCGGGCATCGAACCCAGGCCTTCCGGTCTGGAATCCGATGCTCTAAGTCCAGACTATACTGTAGCGAACATTATTACCAAGTCCAGTTACTTCAGAGATGAAACCTGTTGATGACGTCAGAGACGAAAGCTGATAGTGACTGCCTTATTGTAAGGCGGGAGGCTTCTCCCCTCCGTTCCGAGAAAGACCCCTAAAAAGGATATGCGGAGAGACCGGTTTCTGAGGGTCTCGGCTGGAAGCGAGAGAAAAAACGCGGTCTGTAGACTAAGATGGTGTGTCAGATATTTATGTAATTAAAGTTGTATGTATATATATATATATATATCTAGCCTGACTGTGTATTTTCGTATCCAATACGTCACAATACGCTTCTTCTAAGAAAGGTACCGCTAGTGAACAGAGCCACTGCTTAACAGCGGTTTGTTTTTTCATTTATTTATCCAACACTCGTGCTTGGGTTCTTGACCATTTGACGCCAAGCCTTCCAGTAACGACTGGTGATGTCGTCAGTCGGGTATTCATTGAGTCCAGTGCATTGGAGCAGGGGGTCTCCATCCATTCTGGCATGGCCGCAGCGTGGGCAGGCCTCGTCAGCAGCCAGGCCAAGCCAGTGGAGGTGTGCTCCCGGAAAGTCATGTCCGGTGGTTAGGCGAAAGCGGGCAACAGCATTGGCTCTCTCCAGGTGCCTCGAGATCGGACCCACAGTGGCCAGAGCCACGGTGGTTTGTGGAAACTCATTATAAATCAATCTTACAGTGAACCATCTGTTTTCCAAAATTATATCTTATTCACGTTTTCAACTAAACTATCATTGACTCCGTGCTTTGTCATGAACATTGGTGCGTCCATCAATGAATTGTCGAACCCCTTTTTCTCGCCATTTCATCCCTCATTGCATTTTCATCATGGATCTCTACAAGTGGGCGATGAATTTCAATCGGTTTAATATTCCTTGAGTTCAAAAAACTGAGTTCAGAGCGCAGTTCACAGTCGGCAGGATCAAAAATCTTCAACATTTCAAATGCTTACTAACACGAGTAAAAACAACACAATACAAATGTCACTTCACTGACAATTGACCAGAGACAATCCGATACTACCACTGCGGTTATGGTAGAACGAAATGGTACTTAGTTTCCGGACATGCCTCTGATTTTCTTCTATGGCTCTTCTTCGATTTTAAAATGCACATCTGTTTGAAATATCCCTTTTCATACTCCTGAAAATTATTGACTTACTCATTACATCAGCGATTTGATGATGATTTATTAACACACTCATAGACAAAAAAAAATTAGCCCACCAAGAAGGATTCGTCAAAATGAAACGAAATTTTACGTACGTAATAACTACTTTGATATAAGTAAATTATTAGAAAATCAAAGAAAAGGGATCATTTATTTCAGGGGGGAAAGTAAAAGAACGGAGGATTTAATACCCTCTAGCGCGAATACACGATGCGATACGATCGGGCATTGAGGCATACAAGTTCTGTATGATGTCTTGAGATATTTCGTTCCCTATTTGCTGTAACCTTGCCTCTAGTTCGTTCAAACTCGTGGGATGCCCAACTCGCCGTCTCAAATGATCCCAGATATGCTCTATTGGAGACAAATCTGGGGATCGGGAAGGCCAAGGAAGGGTAGTAACAGTGCGGAGACCGTCTTGTGACACCATTGCCGTGTGAGGCCGAGCATTGTCTTGTTGAAAAATGGCTCCTGAGAGCCTTTGCATCAGTGAAAACACATGTGTTTGCAGGATGTCATTGACATAACCACTGGGCTGTCATGGTGCCAGGTTCAATACTAGGGGTGACCGTGTATTGTAGGCCATACCATCACACCAGCTGTGGGAGCGGTGTGTAAAGCAAAGGCAGGATTGACCACGGGGTCTCCACATACGATTGCCATCACTGCTGAGATTGAATCTGGATTCGTCGCTAAAGACGACCTGGTTCTACTCCGCTGCAGTCCAGTTTCCTCGTCCGGGGCACCACTCCAAACGGAGGCTTCGATTGGTGGGCGTCAAGGCCAGCACATGTAATTGGCGCCGCGATCCCAAATGTCCTTCAGCCAGGCACCTTCGTATGGTTCGAGAAGACACAGGGCCCCCTAGTGAAGGTACTACCTGTGCCTGGATAGTGGCCGATGAAGCAGTTGGCAGTACGCGTGCATTTCTTACGATGCGGCGGTCTTCTCGACGACTGGTCTGTCGAGTGCGTCCCGAGCCTGGTCTTCGTGTAAATGACATCTCTCGGATCCACTGGTCTCAACCTCTCCTCACAACACAATCAGAGCGGCCTAATTGACGAGCTACTCGCCTAGCTGACCACCCAGCTTCCATCATGCCGATGATTCTCCCGTTCTCAAACTGCGACAGGTGTTCATATTGTCTTCGAAAACGGCGTAATGGCATGTCCACCTCAGCGCTTCCTTTGTAAACGATTCAGCACACTCAAACAAGCTTTGGTTACCTATTTTATACTCCACGGAAAACGACGTTATATGCCCTCTACCGGCTATACGTAATGCGCAATCACGCTGCATTTCTTATTTGCATATCTCCCCGACATGTACCTTCATGCCAAGTTTCGTTACGATCCCACAATTATTTCTTTCTGCGCTAATTTTTTGTGCATGAGTGTAGTTAATTGATTTATTACTTTTTTTGCTTTAAAATGGATATTGAATATTTTTGAATATCGTTCGTTGTCCATTCCTTTTTAGAGGTCTCAATATTCAAGTATGCTCTGAATTTCTGGATTTATCAAAGGGTCTCGATTCAGAAGAGGCTAGAAAGCGGTTACAGTTTTATGGACCCAACTCAATGCGCGTTGAAGTCACCCCTATTATTACTCTTCTTCTGAGGGAGGTAAGATTAGTTGAAACATTTTAATTTTTTGAAAAGAAGACTGCTACATTCTCTTTAATCGATTAAAAATTTGGAAAACGTTCGAATTAGTCTTAGGATATTTTTTTTAGTAACTTCCTAACAAGTATCTGCGGTTACAGTTCAAATGTGTCCCACCGCTATTCACGGAATCCAACACGACTTTTTTAAATAGTTTTCACGGTAATGTGATTTTCAACATTTCGCATTAGTACTGCCCGGTTGATTTTTAAATTCAATTTTTTTTATTTTCCGGAACTACCAGACCTACAGACTTGAAATTCAGCGGACATGTTTCTTTTGTTAAGTGAAGATCACTCAGAACGGATTTTGCAGAAATTGACTCCCAAGGAGAGGAAAGGGAAGGACGTGCAAAAATTTTAAAAAATTCCCGTTTTTGAACTAGTACATCTGTAGACTTGAAATTTGGCAAGCAGAATTCGTTTGTTGAAAAGAGATCCCATAAGAATCCTATCCAAAGGGGGAAAGGGAATCCACGAGGTCGTAAAAGATAAATATACTTCCGTTTTAGAAATTCAAAATCTGTCTTTTTTTAAAAAAAAATCAAGAGGTGAGGACTGTAAGAATATTTTTGAATACCATCAAAACCTTAACACGAGGACTTAAGATATTGATAGTTTAAAAGCAATGTAAGCCACCCATCCGGTAAAGTGGTTAGTGACGCTGACTGCGGTACCGTAGGGACTGGGTTCGAATCCCGGAGAAGGCATGGATAATTGTGTTGAAATCTTTCCTTTGTGTTGTAAGCCCCCGTGTGATACATTGTGTGGTGCATGAGGTTTCTAAATGTTCTCAATAAAAAAAAACAGCAATGTATATTCACACAACATAATAAAACACCCAGCAATGCTGGAGGGTAATGGCTATAGTATGTATAATGAGATTTGGGTGGTAAAGGTAATTAATATATTACACTAAATGACATTGACAATGCTACATTAAGGAGAGACCAGTCAGTTTTGCAAAGTTCAAGGTAGACGCATCACACCAAGTACTCTAAATGTGATAAAATACACGGTTTTCTGACACACGTTTGGTAGGTGACAAGGATAGGAACTTATATCCGAGCCATTATTTCTCCAAGAAAAATCTTAATGGATTTTTTTTCTTGTCCGAGAGGACACGTGTATTAGCAAAGAATGCCAGGCCACCATCAACGAAGGGAGCTCCAGTGATTTAACGAAAGCATAGTGATAGAACTGAGAAATGCAGGTTGGAATCCATGCTTCAAATCTCGGCAATCATCAACCTAGACACGTCCACAGTGCACCGGCTGTGGCAAAGATGGTTGGAGCAGTAAAAGGTGACAAGTTTCAAAATGACCAAAGCGACGTCAACACAAGTGGGTCGACGCATCCACTAGCAAGCAGTGGGGGCTTGTAAACCCTTTATGCTGCCATTTTGCAGCGTGATCAAGGGCTTTCTTGATTTCCCCATATTAATCAGATCCATTGCAAGTTGAATGGTTGCTGGTTGCCATCACTCTTAGCGTTCATTAAGACTGTCATTGATTCCATAGCACAGACGACTGCGTTTGGAATGGTGTCGAGCTAGAGCTATGTGACCTACGGGAATGTGTTCTCATTTTTGTTTGTCCCATGATATTTGTTTGTGTGTGATGACAAGTCCAATCTGGCAGCGTCTGTAGAACACGTCATTCTATACGATAGCAAGTTACCTGTAATTCGTTTTAGGATGGACCATTCAGGATATCTGGGTGATATTGCTTTGACCGATGATGCTCTCTTTCTTTTGGAGGGCACCTAATGCCTTTTACCAGGATTACTCGTTTAACACTAGACCTCATTTTTCATACATCATAAAACTTCTCTGCAAAATGAACAGATGCTTCCCTGACCACCATTTTCCCCTGATCCCTCACGAATCGAACATGTTTGGGAGAATACCGAACGCCACTTGTATCTCCAATATAATTGAAAATTTTGATACTCGCCTGCAATTTTTCATTTATTTGAACTACCATTTGATAGGGGCATTCAGAATATGAATGACTGAAAAAAAGTTAATACTTGTTAAATTTCAACTAATTTAAGGAATAGGTTTTCCTCAACATTCTCTTTTTATTCCATGTGCAACATGTTTGACACTATTGTTCTTAGGCCTTTTGAAACTCGCCAATTCCGCCGCTAAGGTCTATCTGTTTGTAAGATTTTTCACCCAGGGCCTGTAAATTATCTTTCCGTTCACGTACAGTTTCGGCAGAAAAGCAATTAGAATCCGAAATTTCCGTAACAATGTTTACTTTTTTAAAATCTCTACTCATACTATTTGTTTTTTTCGTTATTTTCGTTTTACTATTTAACAGTTCTAATCATGTGAGATTGAACTCGCCAATTCCGCCGCTAGGTCTATCTGTTTGTAAGATTTTTCACCCAGGGCCTGTAAATTATCTTTCCGTTCACGTACAGTTTCGGCAGAAAAGCAATTAGAATCCGAAATTTCCGTAACAATGTTTACCTTTTTTAAAAATCTGTCCTACCTCATACTATTTGTTTTATTTCGTTATTTTCGGTTTTACGTCCCATTTAACAGCATTAGCTGAATCATGGTGAGAAATTAGATTCCTAAGTAGTTACTTAAATTACATAGTTAAGTCGTTTTCCTTTTGAAGGAAGCCAATGATAAAAAAAAATTAAAAATCGTTACGGTACTGTTAAAGAAAATTTATTGAATCTGCTAGATTTGTTCACTGATAAATAAAAATTATATTCTCAATTATTGCACCAATTATTTTATATTAATCAAATATAATGACAAAGCGGGAAAAGTTAATATGATCCCTAACAGTGAGTTAATAAGCTTCCAAACGAAAGCGGGGGGGGGGGGGAATTACTTCGTTATTATACCAAATAAAATGCGAATTAGCTCTTAAATTTCTTTGTATGTTGTAAAATTAATGATTCTTTTTTCTGACGCCTTTAATAGCATAATCTATACAAATAAAAAAAGAGTTTGTGTGTGTCTTCTATGTATGCATTGTAGCACAGAAACAGAGAGACGCAGGAATGTAAAATGCCACACAGTAACTAAGGGGAAAGGCGATTTTTCCTTCAAAAAAATTTTCCCAAAATTGATTTTTTTTAAAAAAACTATAAAGTGATTTTTAAGTGATTCTTCATAGCTATGGCAGTATGACGCCATGTCTATGAATGCAATAAATAATTATTAGTGTTGTTGTGTGTGTGTTTTTTTTCAAATTGTTACATTTTTTATTATAATTATACTTATTTATCATTGTATTTTTTCATTGACCTGTTCGTAGTGTGAAAATTAAAATAGTTATTCGAATAAATCGTAGTAAAAAAGCCTTATTTCAATAGTTTCATTTCAATTTTGGCAACTCGGTTTGTGTTTACAGTTTCTGCTTCCATGTCTGATGTAGTTCGTTCTGAATTGCAGTATTTCTTTATTTACCATTTTTACACCCTTTCCCTTGACATTAACCACGCAGATTTTGAAATAAATATTTTTATTTTTCCTTTTAGATACGAAGTCCATTTTACATATATCAAAGTTTTATTGTGATAATCTGGTTTCTGCAACTTTATTACCAGTTTGGGATCTGCATCATTATCTTGTCCGTTATATCTGTTTCTTCAACGGTTTGGGAGACAAGAAAGGTACATGTGCAACTTATTGCTCCTTCAGAGAATAATATATGTAAAAAAAATTTAACCAAGGCTCATAACTGTGAGTTGAAGAGATAAAATTTTATGAAATGTCAGAATGTTAATATAATCGCAATAATTTTATCATATTTGGAACTAGTATTCAATAAGCGTTCGGGCTTTCTAAGTCCGGTTTTTTCCTGCGAGTTAATCGCTGCTTTAGGCTTAAATGCATACACATTACGCCACGCTTAGCGCCCGGGATTTACTTATTGAAAAGTAATCGAAATTCAATACAGAAGGCAAGGGTAATGAAATGATGTGTATTTGTTGTCCTATATTGATTAAACAGTCAAAACTCGCTTCCTACATAAAAATTTGCGCCAGATATTCTGTGAATATTAATAACAACTATATATATTGAAGTTTCGATGCCGTCAGATTAATAGATTTAATTGAATATTGAGAAAAATGTGTGCGACATAATTCATACACGAAAGGGGAAATAGTTTTATGTTTCCATAATAGTTTCTATACTACATTCGTCGGTTCGAGTTCCTTTGAAGTGGGTAGGGGCTGATATCCCGGCATCACTCGCGGGAAAAAAACGACCTAAAGTTCCGCGCAGGGTGTGTCATACCCAAGGGGTTTACATTGTGTTTTTACCGTAAAATTTGTATACAAAGGTTAAAAAGGAAGAAAAGTAGGAAGTACAACATGTTTATTACATTTTTCACACGTAAATTTAGTTTTTCTGTTCTTTTTATAAGGGTATTCAGTGCATTGTTTATACACTTATTTAATCCCGTCGTGAGTGAGTACGATGTTTTCACTAAATCTCATTTTTTTTAATCTGTATCTTTTTCAATCTTAACAAATAGGAGTAAACTTCTTTATTCTTTAAATTTAAAAATTTCGGAATTTTCTTTTTATTTTCTCTTATTTTGATCCAGAAATAGTTTTTTTTTTTTTCGAAAGTTCATCTAAAAGTGGATAAGTTATCTCCTTTAAAATTACATTCTTCTCAAATGTTTTTGTGTCTCTACATATAAAACATTTATTTTCAACAGTGTCTCCCTTTTCTAAATCTGGATCAATTTCAGTGGAGGAATCATACTTGCTGTTATACTCTTCATTTGCTTTTTCCTCATCATAACCGTGAAGAGAATTTCTTCATCAGAAAATACTATTGTACTATATATATTAAATACTGTACTTATTAAATTACTTAAACATCACATTTCTTCATCATAACTACAATAATACGCCTTAGAATAAGGAAGATTTTAAAGCGTACTCGCGTATTTAAAAAATTTAACTCAACTTCACGCGCAGGGTGTGACACACCCAAGGGAGTGGTATCCAAAGATCTATTTTAAAAATTTGCTGACAGGCTTCATCCCCTTGAAGGTTATAACCTTAAAGTCAGCTAGACACGAGTCATCCATTTTCCAAAAAGGTTTAGCAGGAGCGTTGAAAAAAGTTAGACGGTGGGTATGACACACCCTGCGCGAATGGTGCCGGGATATACGTTCATTCATCGAGCCTCAAAGTACTTACCGTGAAAAACGATGCAAAACGAGTACCTATACTTTCAAGCAGCATTTTTTAATTTGAAGGTGTTTTCGCTGAATATTGCATATCCCCTTTTTTACGAAGAAAAGATGAAATGTGTACGCGTGCAATGCGTAATGCAATAATGAAATCACTTATTCGAGATATAATTCCAAGCTTTGAAACAAATATATTTGTAGAATTACAACCATTTAAGTTCATATGGTATGCCATTTCATTTAAGTAAACAGTACTTCGATATATATATATATATATATATATATAGTAGCCAATTTTGTGGACACTTTTTAAAATTATGTAAAAAATTTATTTTAAAATCTTTTTAAAAAATGCTTATAGAAAATGTTACGTTGCGCAAAATGCAAAATCTTTTATATCATTTTACAGAAAATTTGATTCTAAATTCAATACAAAAAATGTTAATGTTTGCAATGCAAAAAAGGCATGCTGCAATAACTATCGCTATACATTAGATACTGATGATTGCAGTGAGTTATCAGTGGTTAGTGGGTGTTGGCGCCAGTTGGCGAGAATTCCTTTGTATAGATTTGCTCCGCTCCAACTGTTGCAACCTTTGTATTCAGTTCGAAAAGTATAGCGATCCCATATATGGTTGGGATCCATTTCGCTTATTAAAATTTGTTAAAATATACAGTCCATTAATTATTATATCGGCAACAGTGGGATTGCCTTTATTTTATTATTATATCTTCACATCAATGTTTCATTGAGCTGAAAATAGTTTTAAGCTCTTCCTTTGTTGTTACATGAAGCCAAAAAACAATTATATCCTCAATTCGCTCCTTTTTATTTCTAATTCGGAGAAGAGTTTTCAAACACTCCCATAAGTTTTCGATAGGATTGAGGACAGTACCATTTCCTGGCCAGGACAACAATGATATTTACTCAAGAAGCTATAACATCAAATTAAAGAGTAGATTGGACACCCAGAAAGAGATGTGTGACGAGAAAGTGGTCTTTCCTTTGTTAAAACTGCAAGACAGGTGGTGGGTTCAGTGACTACTTCTGGAAACTGAAAGTTCTGTTTAAGATGTCAGAAGACAGGTTTAACACAAAAAAACAAAGCAGGAAAAGGGCGAAAAAGGTGCACCACATCTACTGATGATAGAACAAAAATACTATGTCTCCGAGATAAAAGAATGTCATCAACGGTCATAAGAAGTTATCTGAATGTTTCTTGTGTACCTGTCAGTTCAAAAACAATCAGGAGAAGATTAGCACAGATATTAGACTGAGAGGTAGAACTTTATTTTTTTTCTTTTTGTTTTTAAAGCTATCATTTTTATACCCGGCGTATAACGCGCCACCCGTAAATTTTGATCTTATTTTTAGTGTTAAAAGTGCGCGTTATAAGCCGAATTTTACTGTGTATTTAGATATGCCTTCAGAATAAAATATAGTTACACCAAAGTATGAATATAAAGTGATTTAATATGGAATATAAAAAGAGTTCCGTAAAAAGTTGCACAAACCCGAATAAGATTCACCACAGTTAATAGGAAATAACTTAATGTCTCGTATGCGACCCGGTACTTTTTGATCCACGGTCCGTTACCGGTCCGTGGTTCGGAGGTTGGGGACCACACATATATACAACCAAAAAATTTTCGATATAAAAATTTAATTGCCACTTTTTCTATCATACGCCCTAATTCAAGTTATAAAACAATGTAGGAAGAGAGATGTAAATATATATTTAAAACAATTGTCCGAATTAATTTTCAAATATCTCAATATTGCAAATGCTCAAATGTTTTAATGTTCCATTATATTTTACAGCAAAGCCGATCCCTGAGAAATGCAGTTAGAACAGAATCGGTGGCAACAGTGCTCAGAAACGAGGAAGGTGATTTCTTAAATCTTTCTCTTATAAAGATAATTTATATAAGACAGTTTGAAGCTTCATTTTTAAAAATGAAATGGTGAGAATATAGGAATAAGTAATGTATCATAAATTTTCTAATCTCGATCAACAATGTTATTAAGACATATAATCCCGAACAACTTATATCTTTACTGAATCTTCTGAATGTTCTTTTCCAAGAGATTAGAAATTTGTTTATTTTTTCCAGCGTTTATTTACTCGTTTTGTTTTAGATATCAAGATTATATTTATTTATCATCGTGCAAGCATGTTGTAAATATTATGACATCTCTCTTTTAGAAAAAAAAAATGGTATTTAAGATTTGCTATTTTTTTTTTTCAGATATTTCTCTAGAACTTATTTATTTTATTTAAGATATCAAGATTACATTTCATCCGTGTTTTTTATTTTGTCATTTAAGCTGTGTCATAAATTATTTCGAAATATTTTAGGAAATATTTTTCATTCTAGAGCTTATGAGAAGAAGAAGAAAAATGGATTTAGAACATGTTTTTGGCTCATGATTTTTTTTTCTTCTTTTTATGTGATGTGTGTTATTTAAATTTTTCTCAAAACTTTGAAAGGAATTGTTAATTTTGAAGTAAATGAATGAAACTAAAATTTGTTTTGGAGAACTAATTACATTAAATTGACGTACTGCAGGAAAATTTAATCTTAAAAGGCACCTAATCCTTTTATCACTGCACAGTTAATAATTCAAACTTTGTCATTAAGATTTATGTGCATAAAAATTTTCTGAAGAAATTTTTTTTATATGAAAGTCTATTAATATATTTACTTTATTTGAATGAAAATCCAAGATTTTCTTGAAAGTTCACCCTATGTTTTTAAAACTCCCAGTGATCCTTCTAACAGAAAATATAGTTGGTATTTAAACACGCCACGAATGTTGTTTTCCCCGCAGTAACATTCTCCTTGTGGGAAATATAAGTTTTGCAAGCAAAGTTATGAAAACACCAGAAAATGTGATCAGGAATACTGGATTTTCGATTTTATCACCCTTTGTGACAAATATGTCGAATAAAAAATCATATCACCAAGGAACCATCGAGAAGTCTCTGTAATCGACCCTTCTGGATTAAAACAAAAGTATTAAGGTATTTCGAATGTATTCCTGTTGCATAATCTCTGGCGATAGCTATGGCATAAAATTTCTCCTGAATCGACAAGGAACTGCTGAAAATCGATCACAACCCGGATGTGGCAGGTGTGAGAGGGTTCGAAGCAGAAGCAGACAGAGTTTTAAAATTGTTACTTTTATATATATTTTGGATTTACCCTTCATGAACAATTTACAACTTACTCCTTAATCTACCTTATGAGATTATTCAAAGCGACTTATCATTCATCGTAGTTCCTTATACAATTCCTTCTCTAACAACGACAGCTTGGTACAAATCCACTTTTATTTCCTTCCACAACTCGGAATGGATGCTAACATGAATATTAACTTCAACTTGCATGACTTCCTAGTCGCAATTTATTTTCCAGTATTCCGAGATTTCACGATTAACCTCACCCCCCCCCCCGCAATATGCCAGGGTATAAATAGCACATTTACATTAGCATAAAATCAAGTCATCTCTACTGAAAGTGGTTTTTAAACTAAGTTCATAGTTGAAGATTAGTTTTCCCCAAGAGGATTTGTTGAAGTTTCGGGAATAGAACCCGTTACAAATCTCTCTCTCTCTGTTTTTAATATTTTATATTTTTATGCAATTGTTTTTTCTTTACATTTGTCACTTGATTCCTTTTCAGAAATGCAAGTATCTTCTGAAGAACTTGTTCCTGGAGATGTTCTGGTTTTGTCCCAGTGTCCTTTTGTAATGTTCTGCGATGCTGTCCTGATATCTGGGAACTGTGTTGTGAATGAGAGCATGCTGACAGGTAAGCAAGCCGACTACCCTAAAATTGTGAATTTTGCCAAAAATTGACAAAAAAATTTTATGATTTTATTTTATAGACCATCTTATTAGCTTCATAAAAATAACAAGTTTACTATTTTCCGTTCACTAGAACAAAAACTACAAGTGTTTTAGTAAAAGCAAATGTTATTACTTCAAGCAACATGTCATACTTTAAAACGCGTTTTACTCGAAATGTGATTTTTTGAAAATAATCAAATGGGGGTCAGCGATTACTAAAAAACTTTTGAACATAAATAACTGATATTTTTTCTGTAAGTTCTGTATAATAGAATTGTTTTAACCTTCAGATTTATCAATCACTGTTTTATTACAAAATTTAGAGTCCCTTATGTGAATATAATCACTGTCTTTATAAGCATTTCATATAGTAACCGAGATAAAGTGCTCTAGTTTTTGTAAAAATTAAAATATATCTTATCCTGAAGGTCATTTCAAAAATGAATAACATAGCAACACATAAGAATTGAAAAATTTAAAATTTGTTCATAAACTTTTTGTACAGAATGGGCCTCGTTTATGTTATTTTTTGTCAATTTTTTCCCACATTTTAGTAATAATTTCTTTTTTTTCTTTTTAATTTTAGCCAATTTTTCTTAAAATGTCTAAACAAATTCTAAAAACCACACAAAAAAAAATCCCCATAATCTCTATTTTTTCAGAAAAAAAAAAATTATTCGCAAATAGCCGGATACCTTAAGTGTTACGGCTACCAGAGATCAATTTTTAAAAGTGCTAAGTACCGCTCATCTTGAATTCGCTAACCTGGTGTCGATCCTCTGGTTCTTCCTCACATCCATACCAGTGCTTCGGGTACTTAGGTATTAAACCATCGACCAATTTCGCCAAACGAAAAGAAATCGCCAAATACTGTCATCGTTATTATTATTGGGTTTGAACTTGCACGGGAACGATTTCCCCTATTGGCTGAATATCGCGGCCTTTAGCTCTATTTTTATTTGAAGAAATTGGTCGACCGTATAACACAGGGTACGATCTAAATGCAATAAATGTGTCCTCATTTTTGTATACTCGGATACAAATTCTGGTCTAGGTTTAAAAATTAGAAATTTTTTTCCCGTAGGATTAAGATTGTGACGGATCTATACGCATACTTCAACTAATCCTCTTGGGAATTCACTGGAGCCAGCAAATTTTAACCAATCTTCTCCTAAAAGAAGAAAACGTGATATGTAAATTAAGTTTTTATATATATTGCCTACTTCCCGAGTTAAATTGCTAGTGAATTGTGAAATTTATCATGTCGCATGATCCTTTATTTCCTTCCACACCTTTCGCTGGGTCACAGAGCAGAAGGGATTTAAACTCGTTTCAAGATTACGTTTACGAATGCAAAATGACCAGTAGAGATTTGATTTATTTATCAAATGCCTGTCCATTGACCATCAGGTCTATAGTCAACGAGCTCTCCAATACTTTTTTGTAGTACAGTCTAATTTTTTTTTAGTGCGGAGCGCGTGTCCAAATGAGATCCTCCATGACTAGTCCAGAATTACATAAAACACATAAAGGTAAGACGGTCAAATGAAAACGTAACAAATGACCACATAAAGACAGTCACATCCAGTCAATAATCTAAACTCAGCCACAGCGGTAGCTCAAGGAGAGTCCGAGATACAGTCATGGTTTAATTTCACCTTCCAAGATTTATTTTTAGTAGAACTGGGGCAGCTGCTCTCCGAAAGCCTTTTTTATAGATCTTACTAATCTCGAGCTTTACAGAGTTAAGAGGTAGGTCTCGGTAGAGATTTGATATAATAATTAACTTTATTTTTCCTTGCATAATTTTTCTGAATATGTATACAAACTTTTATTCATGCAAATAATGGAAACCTGTATAAGAACTTATTCGGTTTTACTGTAATACCATATATATTTAAATCTAAGCCGCGCTTCGCTCCAGTATCAAATGCTATTCTATTGAAAAATTGGTGCAGCGTAAAATCGAAGGCAGAAAAATTCGTCGGATGAAATTGAACGCAATACTGTCGGTTGGAGTAATTACTGATTCATGCGTATTTAAAAGTTTTTTTAAATACTGGTAAAATAAATTAATTATTCATATCGAATTAGTTATTGTAACTTACTCATTTAAGTTTTGTAAACATAAACATCGATAAATCTTTTTCACTATTTTTTAACAAAAATGTGTTCAAAATTTGAGATGGGGCTTAGAATTGATGACGGCTTAGATTCGAATACAGTCGAGCCTCTATGTAAGGAACCTCTATTTTACGAGTTTTTCTATTCTGTGAGCTTTTTCCTGGAACCAAGAACATTTTACTATTTTCTTTGTAAAATAACCTCCAAGTAGCGAAGTGCATTTTCTATTCAACGAAATTTTTTTCCTGTAATTCTATTTTTTTTCTCCTTATTTCTCTAAAATATTTAGGGTATTTTTCAAATTATTCTCTCTTTTATCACACTTTACGGTAATCAATGACCTTGAAATAGTATTACTAGGTGCGTAACTCACGTAGAACATTGAAATGGCCATAATTTTTCAAGCGAAAAAAACCTCAAGTATAATTAACTGATTTTATTTTTAATTAAATTTAAGGACGCATGTGGTAGCGTACACTTAAAACTACAGGTTATAAAATAACGTATGTTTAAAATGATTTGTAGGTTTACGATTAAAAAATCGCATTTTAAATTCATTAGTTTTAGTACAAAATTATTTTTAAAGTTAAAAAACAATGTATTCCTGGCAATGTTTTTCCTCCTAGATAATTTTCAAACAAAAGTGAGAATAATTACTTTTTTAAATAATGTATAGTGTGTGTATGAATTTAAAATTTGTTTTATGTGGTATCCAAAGTATATTCAGGGGTCCGGCACATGAACTTTCAAAAAATTATCGATTTTCACTTTTTTATATTTTTTAAGAGTTCAAATGGGTTTTTTTTAAAATGATATGATATAAGCCAAGTTGGGCATTAAGTCGATCGCGATCGACCGGTGGACCGCCAAAACAATTTGGATTGACCGCCTGAAGATTAACCGTTAGTAATTGTATACCGAAATATTCAAGATTGGCTGGCAGTACGCAGACTAAGTCTTCTACTAATTATAATTACGAGAACTAACTTTAGATGAAAATGTTTTATTTTTTAATATATTTTGAATTATTTGATAATTAAGGCATCATTATATATTATATTTATGGCTATTATTATTATGTTTGTGTTTTGCTTTAAACGCGTTTTCAAATAAGTGAGTTTTTCATTTTATTTACGTAGGTAAGTACGTATTCCGTATTTATTAAGTTATAATAAATATTGTCGACTTTTTCCTTACCTCACCACATCTACGACCCTGGGCAGAGGGCGCACTCTTGAATTTTTCAAAGGGGGCGCGGTGGTCCAGGGTCTAATGTCTACCATTCTCATATCCTACCCCAATACGCTGCATAACATATATATATATATTTTCATTTTGTAGATTGTCGGGAACAAAGAACGGTAAGAAATAAATTACTGAATAAATAATTAGCATTAATTAATAAAAAAATTATTAATAACAAATATTTAATTAAATTTTACTTACTATATACATGGGATTATAATCGATTGAAAAAAAAATCATGGAGTATGGAGGAGACTCCGGACCCGTGGATCCTCCCCCCTCCTCATTTGTGTGAGCCATTGATACTGGGTGGACCGCAACACCCTGAAAAAATTAGAAGTAGCCAGTAGCATGGAAAAGTCTGCCCACCCCTGATATAAGGAAATCCGATAATTAGAATATTTTTATTTATTTTTTAAATGAAGTTACTCCTTGAGGGGCATCATATGAGCTCTGCTAAGAGCATCTGTTTTCCCTTGCATTAGTTTCTGATGAGCGCAAAACCAAACGATGTTCAAGTGAAAAAATTAGAGTGTATTTGGAACATCCCAAAGGTTCAAATTTTGTTTCTCCAGGATTTCAGTGACGTGTGTTCCCGTTGAACTATATAGATTTCCTCTGGGTTGAGCTACCCGTTCGAAATTTCTGAAATGATCCAAATTGACAACGATGTACTCTTAATGTCCTATACCCATATTCTTCAATGCTAATAATCGCTCTTCCCGTTGCGATGTCGCCTTTGTTGTTTTTTGGAGAAAAGAAGGGGGAGGAGGGGTTCTATACTTTCCCGAAATTGCGTTCTATTCTGACATTCTGCATAAAAAATGCAGAGGAAGCTATAGTTAAATACGACAATCATCAATTTTAAAATGGGGGGGGGGGATCTTCCCTTAGTCACCAGAGGATTAAAATCGAACTGCACTCTTTGAAACTTCCACCAAAGATAAAAACAAGGTAAATATACTATTTGCTTTTACAGAAAATTGATGAAAATGGATCATATTCCCTCTCTTACCAACTTTTACTTTATATAATTGAAATTCCTGCTTTATGTATGGGATATTGGACACAACATAGCACATTTAACAGTTTCTTTAATAATGAATCAACTATATTTGTCTTATTTAATCAATAATGAACTGTTTCAGGAGAGAGCACTCCGATCACAAAACTCCCATTTCTGAAGATTCCAGCGCTTCTTTTGACGTACAGACCAACAAACGGAGCATCCTCTCCTGTGGCACGGAAGTCCTGCTTTGCAGAAGCACCCATCCGAACGGCGTCCGAGCTGTAGTTTATCGCACTGGTAATTATCCTTTACGGTAGGCAATTTCTTTTAAAGTTGCTCTGAACTGTGTTTATGCTGAAACCAGTTTCTACTGCCACAAATAAAGACATTTTCACAAATAACAGTTCGTCTTGACGATAAAATGACCTTGTATTACCCTCTAAATTCTTTGAAATTTAAATCAAATGGGATTTTCAATCTGCAGCTAACAACTGTTGTATCTTCATTGATGTAAAAAAATCTTAAGAGTGTAAATGGTTTGCTGTTATATATATATATATATATTATTAACCTTGTGTGGGTTCTTTTACTGATTGGTGTGTTCGAATTGTAAAAAAATAATGGCAGTCCATTTTTGTCCCAATGATTTATTTTTCTCTTTCTACGGGACACATCACAAAAACGAATAAATTATGAAGATATTAACAGATTGCAAAATCCATCGTCCAGCAGTTCTTTTTTTCTCCAACCACGTTTTTCTTCTCTCCGGCTTTCTCGCTTCTTTCTGCCGGGTCCGGTCTGGTCTCGTCTGCCTTGTTGCCGGTTGATGACGGTTGGTCTTTGGGCATACGGGCTGCATTGCAGCCCTCTATCCCATATCTGGTGATCTAAGATGTGGAATCGGCGATGGTGGAGTTTCTACTTCTACGATGGTGCATGCTGAGAGGTGGAGCGGAAATATGGGCGTGGCTATGGAAGGAAGTTGCTTGATGTTTCTTGGGTACTTTGCATGGGAGCTCAGAGGCTGCTCTCTGAATGGATACTGGAGGGTGAGGAAAATGACTCCGATTGACTGCCCTGGGGTCTCAGAAAGTTTGATACGAAAAGGTGGGAGGAGCTTGTCCAGTTTGCAAGTTAGAGTTAACGGGTCTCTCTCTCTCTATATATGCTGGACCCGCTGCCAGATCCCCCATACATGGTCTCACCTGTTGCCAGGTTCTCCCATATAAGATCGATCCATTGCATGGTGTGGGTATCAGATCCTTAAATATATAATAAAAATTTCCCTACAAGAGGGAGATTAATTAACATGATTAATACTCAAAAGAATTGCAATTGCGAGATAACCAGGAAACAGAATTTAAAAGGAGATATGAAATATTGAAATAACAGAGTTAAATATAAAAATATAAAATAATGGATGCTACAGTATTATCAACATTGTTGACTTAGGACAGCTTGTATACAAAAAAATTCTTCTTAAAAAATTTTTCTTTATAAAAGTGGGGTTGAACATGTTTTTTGGCCAGCCAACCTTCCCCCTTTCTGTTAATCATACCGAGCAAAAACCTATTGGAAATAATGGATAGGAAATCTAAATCCATTATGAGAAAAAGTTAACTTACCTAAAAATTGCATACAGAAATGCAGAGCCCGCGCTAAATCTGAGTACAATAAACTAGTTATTGCCAGATTCTGGACCCAAATACAAATTCAAAACAAAGCAATGGCTGAAAAATGGCTATATATATATGAATTAATATCGCATTGTTAAGTAATTGGACGAATTTTAATCTTGAAAGATATAATTTTAAACCACAATCACGTTATATCGATGCAGGTGAGTTTCTAATAAGTAATATAGATTATAATGCTTGATAACAGAATCGTCCACGTTGCCAGATTTCTTAGATTTTTAGATAAGTTAGCTGAAGCAAATTTAGTCATAATCATAAACCTCCCAAGAAACTTCTATTAACCTGAAAGAGTGAAAGACATTGTGTTTGAGGTACGAGGTAAAATAAAAAAGTTCTCGGAATTTATAGATAAAAATTTATGTATTGTACTTGCAACAATTTAAGCTACATGCCATTCGATACAGTTTGCTAACCGACTTACGAAATTAAGATTTATAGTTCCCTTTGTACAAAATATGTATTGATAATTTTTGCGATCAATAAATACATATGCTTTTTTTTAAAAAAAAATATTGCAATTTCAAAGTCTGAGTTAAACGTGATATTTTTCTTCTTAATAGGGTTTTCGACTTCAAAAGGTGAGCTAGTAAGATCCATCCTTTTTCCCAAACCTGTAGGACTGAAATTGTATTCGGACTTGTTAAAATGCATGGTTATCTTCTTTCTTTTAGGTAAGAACTCATTTATGTATTTAATCAGAAATGTTGATTAGAAGTAAAAAGTGCGAAAATAAAATTTAGTATAAAAATATAGATACGAGTAGTTTTCGTTCGCAAAGAGTAATTAAAACTCATTTAATTTAATTCTTGTTTGAAAAATTTTTGCAATAAACATATATTTCAGATTTCTTTTTCTATCTCGGTTATTGTATATAGACACAAAACGTATGAATCAAATGTAATATTAATTAATACAAACAACACGTAATAAAATTAATAATTTTTGTTTATAGTTTACAACTGTCGGATCCATTAATTACTACATAAAATCTAAAATCTGAATAATTTTGTAAAGATTTAGCATGAATAAATGATTTAATTGATCAAAAGAGGGCGCTGCTGCAGGAAGGAGCTGGGTTTTTTTTTTTTTCTACTCTTTTTGAGTGGGAAAAACGATAGAACTGCAGAAGAATGATGAAACTGGAATGAAACAAGATGTCTGAATCGGGTTTATATTATATGTCGTGTGTATTTTTGTAAATAGTGTGTGTCAACAGAAATAATAAACTGTTATTTCGGTAAACAGATGTCATATTTACAATTTGAACAATGTAGAATTGCAATTATATACTCTCGTGTCCAAAATTAAGGTCACAAACAAACATAAAATCTTTGAAGACTGATGAACTTTTTCATGCGTTACCACGAAATTTGGCACGGAAGCATGGAAGGAAGAATATAGCAACATAATAATATGGAAAATATTTTAATTGTAAATTAAGTCATCAAAAAGTGTGAAATCATGAATTAGAGATAAAGCCTTTTTCCTTCGAGAAAAGTCTGTCTATTAAGGAGTTTGACCACTCTGTACTGCTATACAAGCCTCACAATAAGCTACCATATAGTTTACGAGGGTCTCAATAAATATCTGTGGCAACAAAGCCCATTTTTTCAAAAGCGGTACTGATAATTCCTGGGGTCCTGGGAGGGGAACTACGCTGAGAAATGGCTTTTCCTAGATCCTCCCAAACTTATTCAATAGAATTGTGATCCGTAAACCTCGGGGTTCACTCCATACGGTGAATATCCACTTCACGAAATTCGTCAACAATCTGAGCTCTGCGCGGCCTCACATTATCGTCCATAAAAATGCCATCCGGACCCATAGCACACAGAAAAATCTCACATAAGGTACCAGGACCTCATTCCTATAGCGGCCACATCGAAAACGTACAGGGGTATATGACTACCCAACTTTATGCCACTCACATAGAAAGATTCCTTTGTCCCCAAATCTGTCGATTTTTCTAACTTAGGAGGGATGAAAGCGAGTTCCATTTTCTCTCCAAGTGAAGACTCGACAAGAATCACTTTGTTTGGTCCATTTCGACTCATCACTGAAAAGAACACTCCCTCATTCTTGTGGTATCCAGGACTGATATTTTCAACTCCACAATATCCGGTCTTTCCTGCTGGATGCAGTCAAAGGGACGCACCAGATTGATCTCCGGGTGAAAAGGTCAGTCTCTGCATATTTTCTACCCCATTTTCTCTAGAAATAAATAAATGACCTTCAAACCTTTAAATGGAATGCATTGAACTGCAAAGTGACATTCAACTGAAAGAAAAATTTAGGAATGTTTCTACACTGGAATTTTTATGAAGATTACCTACACCGCGATAAATATCCTCATTTTCACACTCATTGGCAGTACTTATATTTGTGAACAGTTATTTTCCAAGAATGAAGCATACGAAAAACAAAAAATAGGACAAAGACCACTAACAAACATATTGAAAATACATTAAGAATTGTAACTTTGTCTATTGAACGCGATATAGATTTGCTTGTTTAACACAAACGCAAATTCATTCATCTCATTAACTTGATTTTTTTCCATCTTTATGAAATCCAAACTAAATGAAACGAAACTTTTACAAATTCAAATTAAATGTGTACCTGTTCATGTCTAATTCAAATTTAAGAAAACTATAATAAAAATTAATTTATTTTGATAAAACTATATAGTTAATTTTTATTTCAATTTGTTAAAAAAATATTCTATGTGCGGCCCAGAAAAAAATATTTTTGCAATGCGGCCCACAAGTGGTAGTAGTTTAGACACCCATGTTCTAAACGATTAGGAGAAGTTATTCTCATTGCAAACAGACTAACATTTGTTTTAATGCAATGTTTACAAAACTGGAGGCAAAATACCTATATGCTTGAACGGTCTTAATTCAGTTAGTTCAGCAAAAACTAACGCTAAATAACATCTTTTTCTAAACTGAAGGTCGATATTGTACTACCAGTTTTTCAAAACATATAAAATACAAATTCTGTCATTTTTACTGCAAACATTTTAAAATTGTGACGAAAAACATATTTGTGACTTTAATGTTGGATATGAGTATATATAAATCGTTTTCCTATGCAAAAAATTTAACTTAAAACAATTAGATTATTCAATGACTATATTAAAAATAATTAACATATTATTAGCATTTATTTTACTTGGTAGAAAATAACTGGCACATAATAGGCTAATATTTTTGTTTTAGGAACTGTCCCAGTAATTTATACCGCAATTATTAGCATTCAGCTCAGAGTAAGTATCGATGCAATGGCATCTGAAAATCGTTATCGTTTCCTTTTATTATATTTTATAAAATATTCTTAAAAATATAATTTTTTCAGTTTTCGTAATTTGCTAACGTTTTTTTCATAAATAAAATAAAATAAAAACTTCATCTAAATAATTCGTTTGATATTAATGTATTTTATCTTTTTTTTTTCTAGGTCTATGTAGAGGAAGCCTTGTTGTTTGTTCTGAATGTTGTCACGTTCTTTGTACCTCCTTCGTTGCCTGCCGTTCTGACGAGCATCAACGAACAGGCACAGAGGCGACTCCGGAAACAAGGCATTTACTGTCTCAACTCCCGGTACATCAACTTCGCAGGAGGTTTGGATGTGGTCTGCTTTGATAAGGTTCATCTTTGCCAAAATAATTAGTTTTCTAACAGTAGTTACATAATCTTGTATCCCTCCTACTCTTTACAGTATTCGCACTCTGAGATCTGGATAATTGAATAATACCCTGCACTTACTCCAATTAACTTTTGGATCAGAATAATCTTTTGTTATATTGATGGAATCCTATTGGTTGAAGAGAGAGGCTGAGAGTAGGATTTACGTAGCTTAGATTATGTATTTTACCTGAATTTGATCAGTAGTTCTGAAGATATTCAGAGCAAACTGTCAAAGAGGTGAGAAAGTTCTTCCTTGCAAGTGATGTGGCCGCAGAAACCAAGTGGTCATGTCCACGAACTCGTAGCCGGCATTGTCGAGTCAGGGGTCCAAGTTTTGATGCCGCATACAGGAACTGGTGTCCGTTAAATCTGTCATGGCTGAAAGTCCTCACGATGGCGAGATGTGGAAGCAAGGATAGTGGGGTGCTAGCTCGGTTTTTGCAAAAAACTTGGGACTGTGATAAAAAAGCACGGATATGTTAGATCACGTTTGTGAAAAGCAGCGTAAAATTGTGAAATCTGTGGTCTCAGTATTTAATGATGTGATGGAGGAGGTCAATTTTCTAAGTTTTTAAAAATAGGCTAGTCATTACTCAACCGAGAGATATGAAGCTTTTTTTATTTTCTCAGAACGGATATGCCCCTCTCTTTCACTCCATTCTCACTTGACGTTGAGTTTCGGTACACCCTGTATATAATGCTTTATAAATGGTAATAAGTGTAAGTTCATAAACAGTGCAATCATTCACATTTTTTTTCATTCAGACAGGAACTCTTACTGAAGACGATCTTGATATTTTAGCTGCAGTGCCTGTTCGAGACCAGAAGTAAGTTTCCCATATTGAAATACTATATTACATCTAAATACATATTGTTACGAATTTATGTGGGGGAAAAGCAGTCAACTCCAATTATTTGAATAATTATAGATTTATTAATGGGTAAAGGTCAAACAGATGACTACACGAAGACAAATCGATGTATTGTTCATGAAACGGTTGTCCAAGTAGTTTTACTGGAAGGAACTTAAAGTCTCTCTTTCCTATCTCACTTAACGCACATAACTAAACTTTCTTCTGAACGGACTTGACCTTTGTCTCAAAAGTCCCCTAAAAAGACTTCAACAAATTTCCTGATGGGCTGGTTCCAGAGACTTCTCGATAGTTCCTTTGTGATTTCATATTTATCAGTAAAAACGATTAAATCTTCAATCTGATAACCCTAATAAGATATTCATGGGTTGCCATAATTTCCTTTTTGCTTCTAGCTGGGAAGCAAACTTTGTGCGCAAAACTCAATTTTCCCCAAAGGAGAGTGTTACTGCAGGGAAAACAACATACGTGGCATGTTTCCAAACTTCATATGTTAACTTTTTGATATTTGAGAATCATCGAACGTTGTAACTCTGAAAGCCAACAAAAACTACAATAGTCATCTAAAAATTTAAACAAAATTTTAACGAATGATGCATTACTTGAATTGATCTTTGAATTGCTAAAAAGTGAATAGAAATTTTGTTTAAGACTCGCTTCTTAAGGAGTAGAAGTTTCTTCGTAGCAAAAGCATCTTCTAATGCTATACCATTCCACGAATCTTAATGTGAAAAATGAAAAGACCAAATATCATTATCATTGAGGCATTTGATTGGGTATTCTTTTGACAGGTTTGAAAGTGCCGTTTTAAATCTCGATCAAATATCGTCGGAAGATGTGATCAAAGCCATGGCCACTTGCCATTCCTTAGCCAGAATCGACGGAGAGGTGCGGGGTTACAATCTAGACCAGAAAATGTTCCAATTAACAGGATGGGTGAGTCCTTTTTCTTAATAAACCCAGCGATCGATTTCGAAGTATTTAGTTCTATAATGTTCTCTTGATTTATAAAAGATATTTGGAAAGCGATCTGAATTAAGACGCTTAATATAAGTACAAAAATTTGGAATTTCAAAAGATTCTAGTCTACACAGAGGACTAAACTAACTAGTATAACTTAGTACACAAGGTCTGTTTAAAAAGTATCTGACCGTTTGAGTTTTCCCACGCAAAGTATAGATTCTAAAATGGCGCCACTGTGCACAGTGGGAGGTGGCTGCTTAATGCACATGCTTGATTTTTTTCTCTCGTTCCAGTAAACCAGTCTTTTCCTGCAGACAGTCGAGTAAGGTGTTATACATGATCATCGGATTTTTATTTCTCTAAATATAACTGAACGACTGGAGAAAAGGTACTGCAACAATTCGTAGCAAGTGTTTGGAGACGATGCTACGGGGGTCACACAAATTAAGGAGGGGTTTAACCGATTCAAAAGTGGTCCCGCGCACATCGGTAGAGAGTGGTTGGTCATTGTTCTGGGAGACCACAAACCTCTCGAAATGCAGTTGTTGAAAAGGTGGAAAATCTGGTAATGGAAGATCGTCTTTTAACCGCACGAGACTACCGAACAAGTTGAGATATCAGTACAGGCTACCTATACATGCAATTTTGTGTAATCATGCGCAGAGTGGCTGCGAAATTTGTTCCCAAGCTTCTATCTGTGGAACATAAAAACTCCGTTTGCAGCTGCACAGGACCTACTAGAGAATATCATCGCTGAACCTGGCTTATTACGACTTCTGGCTGTTCCCGAAAATGAAAATGCCATCGTAATGATCCCGTTTTCAGAGTAGATATGAGATTATTCAATGCGCTACGGCTAAGTTGAACACCATTCCAAAAGAAGCCTTCTAGAAATGTTTTTGGCGGTGGAAAGAATGCTGTGCTAAGTGTGTGAAGGTGCAAGAGGTCTACTTTGAATTTTATTAAGACCCTAATCAAAGGTCGGATACCCTTTTTGAACAGACTTTGTAGATCTCTAAATACGTATTTCACCTTGAATAAATTTGAGTTCATAACCAATTTTTTTAAACCTCTGTTTCTGTTATAGGGTTTACAAGAACCGACGTTAGGAAGCCATACAGCCTTTGATTACGTTCCACCAAGAATTGTTACTGGAAAGACTTCCAGTGGTAAAGAGGTAATCGAACGATGGCAAATAATTCATTTTACTATTTTAGTTATTCTTCGATAATATTCAAACATTTTATCTGATAAAAAAAATCATAATGCATCTTGATGTACGTAGTGTTTAATGTTTCTCCTACTGGGCCCACATTTTGTTTTGAGTTTTGGAAATTAGTTTATGATTAAATAAAATAAATGTATAATAGTCGTAATCCGTCGTCAAAAACTAATATAGTACTCAAAGTAATTGAGAACATTTGCATAAAAATAATAATTGTAAACTAGTTCTGTTTATTTTAATTTCAAATAAGATTATAACAAAGCAATATACGAGTATGAAGTGAAGGAATCTACGTTTAAATGACCTTGACGAAATGCACGTGTTTTTTGCTTTTTAAAGAAATTAAGATATCGTTTTTGAAGTGATAATTCTTTAGGCACGTTTTTGCTGAAGAGTGAATTTAAATGAAGCTTCAGGTTCTGCTGCGTCACGCTGAATCGTGTTTACTCGACTCCAGTCGGCATCAATTGTGCTCGGATCGGTAACGTTCGCTTAGTTTTGAATTGAAAAATTTAAGAAGCCTGTTTTTTTTTAAGTAAAAATTTCATGCACATTTTTTTATCAATTTTCCTGACACTTTATATAAATTTGGCTAGATGCTTTCATCCTAATGATTACTTTATTCAACTGAAAAAAGAAACGCTGTTGAAGTTTAATGTGTATTCCTGTGTTCTTTTTCTAATTCTATTTACTAATAAATTTATCGCCTTTTTTTCAAGTTATTCAAAAATTATAAGAATATGCTTATTTGAATCTTCATACCTTTTCCCCCAAATTTCTTCACTTAAAATTCTCTTCAGAATCAATTTCAAAATCGAATCATTTTTTCACAATATTTCCTGAATTTTTAATTACATTTTCCAGAGCTTCCGCGCTTTGATGCATGTGAGAATATTATTTGGCAAGCAATATTTCTCATAATTCTAGTATGTTACGAGAAATTAGCTCATCATCAGAAAATCCAACGGTTATTTTATGTTTTATTCGTACACTGGTGTTCAAAATTAAAAGAATTTGCATTTTCAATCGAATTTCTCGTAAAATAACTGTTGAGAAAACAAAGATATAAATTTTACAGTAGATTACATATAAAGATACACTCGAATTTTTTTTAAAAAATTTACTTTGAGTAACTGTGGAGCTCTAAACGAATTTCTGTGATCACACTTTTGATTTGTAGCTTCATTTAAAATTATTTAATTCTATTTGTGACGTCCGTACTTTGACAGTTTTGTTTCCTTTGTTACATCATCCTGTGGTACTTTCTCTGTTGGCTGTGTGCCAGAAAGTTTCATAAAAGAAGTGTTGGATTTGCATAACTGTAACCTGAATAAGCCGTTCCATTCTTGCTACTCCATTATAAGTTGGAACGTGAATACTTAAAGTATATAAATGGTCCGAAGGCTGTCTATTTCTTTGGAAATAATTCATTGTGCAAACGGTATAGGAAAGAGGAATAAGAAATATCTGTATATTATTAGATCATTTTAAAAATAGTAAATGCACTCAGATAGTTGTGAACAGAAGAAACTGATAATATAAATTGCACTTCTTCCAGCACAGAATATAACTTCTAGGTACTATTATAGGTTATGTAAATTTCACTTGGTAGTCGAAAAACCGGTATAGTGGTTAGTGAAGCTGGCTGATGTGCCGTAGGGCTTAGGTTTGAATCCCGGAGGAGGCACGTCTTCGTGGCAGAGTGAAATATTTATGTATATGTAGTCAAACATTAAATTTCAATCATCAAGGGAGACTCATCATTAACAATAAACTTAAGAATTTATTTATTCAGTGTTATCAGGCCTGGCACCTTCAAGCTGGAAGAGCTACATTCGAAGTGTAGATTGTTAACAAAAACAAAAGTATCTACTTACATAAGCGATCAGACGCCCTCTGGTGGTTACAAAGATAATTCGTTAGGGAATTTTTAACACGAGGGGGAGGGTACTCTAAGTAGCCATCGAGCTGCTATCTCATTCGTGAGGTAAGTGGAAAGGCAAGAGAAGGGGGAGACTCCTGACCACCCCTAGGGTGTTCTCCCTCAAAATTGGCGTGAAAACGAGCTAAAACATGCAGTCACCTGAATGGTGCTCAAAGCTACGGCCAACGCCAGGCGAACAATCTAGCCCTTTGCCATGATGAATCTCGTGTGCCTCGATTTGACACTGCCGTTTAGGTGGCATTACCAACAACAAGAGATTATAATTTTGTAACTTCGCGAGTTCTGTAGTTGTAACTTGCATTTCTTTCTCAAATATGTCCAATTATTTACTTTTCTTTTACCACAAGTATATCTCTCGTATGATTGATTATTTATTGAAGCTACATCAAAGCTATTGACAGTGGAGAAACGGAGAATATTAGCGCCCCCCCCCTTACAAAATCGGGGTTTGGGCCCAGAGATGGATCTTACAAAGGATCGCAAAACTATAACCTTTGTGCCCCAAGAGTCCTGCCTCCCCTCCGCAATTCGTGGGTTGCGGGTTGTACGATACGCCCAGTGGCGTAACGGAGAATATTAGGGCTCTCCGACAAAGTCGGGTTTTTCGCCTGCAAGCCGGATCGTACAAAGAGTACGTACTTGGCGTCAGTCAGGCTTTGGGCCTTCTATGATCCTGATCTCCTCCCCCGCGATGCGGTGGTGTAAGTTAAGTCACTAGTTACACCCCTGACTGTTGAGACGGACCTCGTAGTCTTGAGCCGCAGTCAAGTGAAAGATGCCTACGCTGGCACCTTACTTCCACACCATGCCACACGGTGAATACTATGAACCTCGATATATTCTCTCTGCAGCTGCCCCTTTACATAGCCTAGAAGTCATGACCGTGAACTCATGGACGGTGTTTACGAATAGCGTGGTTGATACCCAGTACCACTGAAAACCCTCCGTATAAAGAAGCTGGTGTTCATTAAATCTATCGAAGCTCAAAATCCTCCCATTGACATAAGTGGAATTTTGTAGGGGTGCCATCCAGGGGCATCTTAAGACTTCTTGTGACCCTGGGCCCCAGCGCAAAAGTAGGCCCTGGGCCCCTACACAAATGTAGGCCCTAATTGACTCATAAAAGTAGACAATGCATTGCATACGTTTTCAAATACGCGTACAAACAACAACCCGAAACAAATGTATGACTTACAATCGTACTAACCAGTTCGACTGACTGCAGCTTTTTGACTGAATGAGTAATGATAGTGTATGGTGGGGGGTATGCCTAGGCCTATATATGGATGACAGTCTTCACATGTAGTCTTTTGATATATCGTCCGAAATTCCCAGTTTTTCGGAGAATAGAACGGAAAATAACATTTGACCGCTGAAATTATTCTAATCATGATTTATTAAGGCCGAGTCGAAAACTAGACGAGGCCCCCATTGTGCCTAAGCCTCTAGGCCCGGGCCCTGATTCCTGATGCCAGCTCAGTTGTCGTCCGTGTCACTTGATCATGCCTTCTATGCATCTACTCGTATTGATGCTTCTCGGCCTTAAGTAATAATTATTTTCATGAATGCTTCTTATACTTCAATAACTGATATCAATATTCTTCTGAGCAGGAATCGATTGCCGTAGTGAAAATGTTCCCTTTCGAGTCCTCCCTGAAAAGAATGAGCGTAGTGACACAGACGAAAGGAAAGGACCATTTCGATGTTTTCTTGAAAGGCGCTCCGGAATTGGTGATAACACTCAGTCGAACAGAAACCGGTAAGAGGTTTTAAGTAGCAGTTTTTTAGTAGCATCTCAATTCTAGTTTTAATTTTTCTTACAAGAAAAATGTTGAGTCATATTTATGTTTTGCGATTAATTGTGTTAATATTTCTCTAACTAATATTTTCATTTGAATCAGTAACTGAATTTCAACAGTTTCGTTTCGCAAAATTGTTCCCCAATTTAAAGTAGCCATTTTCTTGCCTCGATCATCACACATGTGGTTGCCGTAGCCTAGTGGTTCTGGTCACGAACTAGTGGCCTTGGTGACGTGCAGTCATTAAGCCAAACATTACTCCCCAGAATGCAAAGTGTCGATTTCAACGGTGCAAAGCTCACCGTCATTGGACTGTTTTGAAGCCCCGGGATCTCAAAATTCCGGCATTCCGGTGTTCGAAATTCCGGGATTAAAATAGCTAACCCAGGGATTTAATTTTTGTCTGAATTATATTTTGAAATTTTTTTCACATCAAAGTTTTCACAGAATTTAACTATAAGAATATATATATATATATATATATATGAAATATATGTATGTGTGTAGAATTTTTTGTGTGCAATTATAAGTGCTATAAGTAAAAAAATTACATCCAGTTCTTATTTCTCGTATGGGAGCACGTTGCACAGGTCTACGTATGTATTTACTGCAATACTTACACAATGGTATAAGCAACGTCTCTCGGGAATAGATTTCGCCACAGTTCCTTCTTCAATTAAATAAATAAATTAATAGTGTATCTAGTTGAAAGATTTGACGCTTCCAATCTCACTGCAAAAAGCTCATGCAACTGGATCTTCTATTTCAAATGAGGTAACACTTGAAATTGACTCGTTCTGATTCAATAACGGAATCAATTTGCACACAAAATCCATTAAGTGTAGCAAAAGAACTAGTTTAAGTTATCAAAGAGGTATATGCACCAATAATCAGCCTATTAGATTTGAGACACAGTCATCATAAATTAAAAAAGAAATGCCCTTTTTTTGAAAATGGAGGGAGACGTGGTGACTACCTGGAAAAAACATACTCCTATTCTAATGACGATAAAGCGTACTAGTGTAGAATATGAACGAGCCTTTTCTTTGACAGGACAATGTGTAACAAAAATAAGAAGCCGTTTGACCGATGAAAGGCTAAAAGAGCTGCGTTTTTTAAAAGCTTTTTTACAGAGAAACACAAACTCTAAATTTCTTAATTTCATTATGTACTATTTTTATTTGTTTTTTATGGTGTATAAGGTTTTGTTTTTATTTGTTTCAGTAAATAATAGTATTAAACCAATTTTTTAATTATGTTTTCAGTTTCATTGCGTTATTTCAACTGTGCTAATGTGTAAGTATTTTTTATAAATAACCCAATCCTAATAACGGGACCAATCCCGGGATTTGCATAATGTAATCCCGGAATTGAAAATATACCACAGGATTGCTAACCCTAGTAGAAAAACATTGTTAGAAGTGACGAATCTCGCTTCATAGTCTGGCAGTCCGAAGGACGTGTTTGGGTCTAACGGATGACTGACGAGCATTTCTTAAGTTGTGCCGACAGTGACGTATTGGGAAAATTGAAAAGTAGCACGATACTTAAAGAATTAAGTTATGTATTTATTACGTCTACTGCTATTTATTGCAATATTTACAGTTAGATACAAGTTATATACTCAAATTATTGAATACTATATACAAGTATTCAAATTACTGCAGAATACTTTAGTGTGTGAAAGGAGGACAAAACACTCACAACATCTCTTTTCGAATTTCCCAAGCTGTCTGCCTCTTCGCTCTCTTGGGGTGAGGCGGCTCCTCCTTGCATATCGAATTCCTCTCGAGGTTCGGCTTCCAGGGGAGGTGCAGATGTTGTCTTTCGGCTATGGCTGTCGGCGTGATGTCAGATGAAAGGACCAAGCAATATTTTAGGTGAACGTGTAAATATGAACGGCGTAATGTTATCTGCATAGAAACGCCGATCTAGCAGCTGCGAGACGGGAAAACGTTATGCGACTGCAAAGTTTGGTGGTGGCAGCCTCATGATGAGTGGGTGTTTTCTTTGGTATGGCCTGGGTCATAGTTCCTGTGGTTGGAAAGAGGAAATCTGAGAGGGTATGTGGACATGACATTCTGGAAAAATTTGCTCTTCCTACTCTATGGTAATATTTCGGGAAATGTCAATTTTTCTTCAGCAGGATAACTTCTCAATCCACACATTCGAGACTTGTTTAGTCATGATTTGATGAAATGGGTGTTCAAAAACGGGACTTGGCCTTCTCAAAACCCGGAAAAAAATACCATAGAACTCCTTTGAGACGAAATAGGAAACAAATGAGCTAGCCAACCAAACCGACCCTCCTTACTGCCGGTACTCACTTTATGTGTGATGGACGCCAGGAAGCCAATTCGTACAGCCATTTTGCCAAAACGGGCCTACCACTTAACTTCTGAAAACATCTCATTAATTATTTATTATTTAAAATTTTTCTCCACTACAACTAAAATTGTGTGCTGGAAAATTAACTAATCTATTGAAAATTTATTCAGGATTTTATATTTTATGTGTGCATCATTACGCACATATATTGAATGTGTATAGTGATTATTTATTATGTTAAAAGGGATGATCATAATTGGTTTCACGTTTTGGATTTGATATACTTTCAAACCTCTTCATGTTTACAAATTCATTTTTTAATTAACAGTTCCAGATGATGTTCTGGAAGTGCTTGCATATTATTCATCCCAAGGGTTCCGGGTCATTGCCCTCGCCCTCAAGCATTTAACAGATGACGTATCTTGGAGAGATGTACAGAAACTAACCAGGTATAAGAAGACACTCAATACAAACGGGTTCATCAAAATTAACTTTCTTTCATTTGTATTTCAACATATACTTATTTCAACACGCTCTTAAAAAAAGAGAAAAAATTATTGTAACAATCTCTCAGTTTTTATTTTATTTTATTTAAATATAAGGTGAACCAAAAGTCTCCGGATCGTCACCCATCCGGTATAGTGATTAGCGACGCTGATTACTGTGCCATAGGGCCTGGGTTAGAATCCCGGAGGAGACATGGATGTTTGAGTGCCTTTGCGGCAGGGGGCCGTCGAGCCGCAAGTCCTCTCGTAAGGTTGGTGGAAGGGGAAGAGAGGTGAGAGGCCCCTGACAACCCCTAGGATGTTCTCCCTCAAATTGGGGTGGAAACGAGCTGAATAGTACTGTCACCTTCATGGTGCTCAAACCTACGGCCAACGACAGACGTACATATAGCCCCTTGCCATAATGAATTTCGTGAACCTGAATCTGACGCAGTCGAGATCAGGTGGCATGAGAAAGAAGTTTGGAAAGAATTCTTTATTAAAGGCTTAGGTTGCTTGCTTATAAAGTGCAAAACCCATTGAAGAACACTTGGCAGGAACTGGAATTCCCCTTAGACATTCTCTGAGCTACCAAGAGGCCACACGTTGAAATTTACTGAAGAAAATGGTCTCATAAAAAATATTCGTAATAACCCTTACAATATTTCCAAGTAAACGTATGTTTAAGTATAATATATATTTATAGCTTGAGCATTATAAATATTTATAATAAGGACAAGATTTTGGGTTCACTCTATATATTCGCTCTTATTGAGAAAAGGATCAAAAATAAAATTTAAGGTTTTGTGAAAAATATCTGATGGATTGTTACATTAGTATTTTCTCGGAATCAGCCTCGACATCTTGCTACCATGATAAGGGGATTTTTATTATCTGTTTTATGTTTGTTTACGCGATTGTAAGATGCTAGATAGACTTCAAGCAATCGTCATTCCCTATTAAAAAAAGCCTTCACGGTATTTACTAAGGAAACATTGTTATCGCGTTAACGAAAGTTTATAAAAAATGCACTGCAGTATCTCTAGTATTTGTGTCTTGAAATAAGTCTCATTATTTTTTTTTCGTAACGAGATAATTCTGATTTAACTGATCGTAATAGAAAAAATATTAAAGTGGTTTTTTTTCCTATTGTTTTTCATGTATTATAATTTAAATTGTTTTTAAATCGAAACTTTCTTTAAAATAAAAGAAAAATTTACGTGAGAAGTAATCTGAATAATTTCAGTAGTTAAGAATGTGAAATTTTCAATTAAATATTTTAAATCTG
>BMAO01039412.1:0-53462 GCA_019973975.1 Trichonephila clavata | reverse complement strand
TATATTAGAAGGTGTGCGCTAGTTAAAAAACTATACTGTTATGTCATGTTTTCTACATTAGCTTTTCTGTTGTTGATGATCAAGATAGTGTTTAATTGCTGTTATATTTAAATGTTATAAAAATTATTTTCAGTTAAAAAACATTCGTTTGTATTTATCTATCCAAGGACGCCCACTAACTTCTAGAGAGGATTTCCTGAGCGACGAACATTTAAAGTGCCCATATACTACGAAGGCACCATTCTTTTATAAACACCCATGTCTTCTCGTGATGCGAACCCAGGTTCTACAACAAAGCAGTCAGCGTCATTAAGTACTACACCGGACGGGCCGCGATTCACTTAAACGGGGAAATTTTAATGCATTCTGTCCCAAATAATGGCTCTGTAAGAATTACTACATTTTAAGATAATTAGTTTTCTATAATGCTCCCTACATGGGTATATATATTTTAAACTACCCGACTTGTGACAATTTTTTTATAAAAAATAGAGATATGGGTTTTTTTTTGTGGTTATAGATTTGTTTAGTACATTTTAGGAAAAATAGGCTAAAATTAAGAAGATAAAAATAAATTATGATTCTTAAAACGGGAAAGAAATGGGTAAAAATTACGAAAAATAACATAAATAGGCCCATTTTGTACAAAACATTTACGAACAAATTTTCAATTTTTTAATTCTGATGTGTTCCTGTGTTATTCGTTTTTGAAATGACTTTCAGGACAAGAGATATTTTAAATTCACAAAAATTAAGCATTTTATCTTAGTTATTATACGAAATTGCTTAAAATAACAGTGATTATATATTCACATAAGGAATGTAAATTTTGCAATAAAACAATAAATGATAAATCTGAAGATTAAAACACTTTTACTACTATACAGAAAATACACAAAAAATTCAGTTAATTATTTTTAAAACTTTTTTAGCTTTTGCTGTCCTTTTGAGCATTTCTAAAAAAACCCATTTCGAGTAAACGCGTTTTAAAGTATGACATCTTGCTTAGGTAATGGCATCTGCTTTGATTAAAATCCTTGCAGTTTTTGTTCTAGGGAACGGAAAATAATAAACTTGGTATTTTAGAAAGCTAATAAGATGGTCTATAAAATAAAATCAAAGAAAGTTTGTCAATTTTTTGGCAAAATTCACAATTTTAGGGTATTGTTTTTTTTTTACCTTTACATACTAAAAAAATTCACAACTCAATAAGATTTATTTAATAAAATTTGTCTTTGATCCCCCTCCCCGATGTAAATGAGGCATTCGTAGTTTGGAAATAAAAATATAAGAAGATTTTAAGTTTCCCAAAACATTTTATAGAACCTTAAGACGAAAATATATATCCTCGCAAGTATTTTATAAACTATTCCATCTAATTTTATTTTGGTCGTTTTTTAAATATCGGCTCCCGTATTAAATTAACTGACCAATTAATGATAGATAAAAAAGTTCATTTAGTTTCACACTGTCTATGAAAACAATGTATTTAGAGACATGAATTTTTTTAAATGTAGGTTTATCTTTACACACATTTTTGTCTTGCTGCATAAAAGAACGAGTTCTAAAGAAAATGAAGAAAAAATAAGAAATATTGTTCATTGATTTCGTTTGGAAGATGAAATCACACACCAGAAATTGTTACTACAGAAACTTTTTCTGTGAAACTGTGTTTGCTTAGTGACTGAAAATAAATAAAACAAAAATCCTAGACTTTCTCTGTCGAAAAGAATATCGTATTACAGTTCAGAAAAAACTTCAAGCGTTTGCTCAAAAAAGTTTTGCGTTCAATTGATTTTTGACAGTTGTAGTAAAAAACCGAAATGTTTCATCCCATATTTGCTTCCACTGTAAATAGATACTTAAGTTCCGATTGTAATAGATATTTTTGTCATGTAAATACTTTGTCTTAAGGAATAATTTACTTACATAACTAAAAATGTGCACAGATGCAAATCAATATGCATAGTCCTTTTTCTGCGCTAATACATATTCTAGGGTTTCCCTTCCCTTGTTATGTTTTCAATCCCACGATTTTGGGATTACATTATCAAAATCCCGGCATTAATATTGAATATTTATGAAAAATAGTTATACATTAGCATAGTTGGAATTACATAGTACAACTAAATATATATAAAAAAATGGTTTAATACTATTATGTATTGAAACAAATCAAAATGAAACAATTCCTCATTAAAAAAGTAAATATTAAGGTATCCGACTACCCTAAAATTGTAAATTTTGCCTAAACTTGACAAATTTTTTATGATTTTATTTTTATAGGACATCTTATTAGCGTTATAAAATACCAAATTTATTTTTTTCCGTTCACAAGAACAAAAACTATAAGTGTTTTAGTAAGAGCAGATGCCATTACACTTTAAGAACGATGTCATACTTTAAAACGCGCTTTACTCGAAAAGTGTTTTTTTTTTTTTTTAATGCTCAAATTGGGTCAGCGATTGCATAAAAAATTTCAAAATAATGAACTGAAATTTTTGCGTTTCTTCTGTATAATAGTAAAAGTGTTTTAACCTTCAGATTTATTAATCACTGCTATATTACAAAATTTAAGGTTTCTTATGTGAATATAATCACTGTTTTTCTAAGCAATTTCATATAACTAAGATAAAGTGCTCTAGTTTTTGTAAAACTTAAAATATCTCTTATCCTGAAGGTCACTTCAAAACAGCCTAACATAGCAACACATCAGAACTGAAAAATTGAAAATCTGTTCATACACTTTTGGTACAGAATGGGCCGCGTATGTTACTTTTTGTCAATTTCTACCCATTTTTTCCGGTTTTAGTAATAATAATTTATTTTTCTCTTCTTAATTTTAGTATATATTTATAAAATGCTAAACAAATCTAAAAACAACAAAAAAAATCCCAATGTTTCCATTTTTTTTTTTTTTTTTAAATATTTTTGCAACCAGTCGGATACCTTAATACATAATGAAACTTAAATAAAAGCATATCTTCATTTCTTATACTTTTGCAAATAAGCTTTTAAGAAACACTGCTCGTCCAGTGTTCCATCGTTCAAACGACTTCTTATTTTTGTTGCAATTGTCCTACCGAAGGAAAAGCTCGTTCAGACTCTACAATAGTAGGCTGTTTCGTCATTAAATAGGAGTATGTTCTTTTTAAGTAGTGTCAGTCTCCGGTGTCTTAATCTATTTTTTTTAAAGAAAGACATTTCTTTTTGAATTTTTGACGACAGCGTCTCAAATCTAATAGGCTGCATTGGTTCTTGTCAAGTCTTGAGAACTTTATCTAGTTCTTCTGATAGACTTATTGGTTTTTGTGTATAAATTGATTCAGTTATTGAATCAGAATCTGAATCAATTTTAAGTGTTATCTCATTTGCAATAGAAGATCTAGTTGAACACGAGCTGTTAGTAATCCAGTGGGATTTGAAGCATTATCAAGTTGACCCACTATTAATTTACGGCATTTAACTGAAGAAAGAACGGTGGCAAAATCTGTTCCTGAGACGTTGCTTATACCATTGTGTAAGTATTGCAGTAAACCATTTAGATTTGTGTGACGTTCTCACATACGAGAAATGAGAGCTGCATATAATTGTTTTTTTAGTTTATAGTACTTATAATTGCAAAAAAGAATTCTACGTACATGTTTCGTAAAAAAAAAACATATTAATTTTCTGAGAATGAAATTCTTAAGAAATTTTGATGAGAAAAAAAATTTGAAAATAAAATTCAGACAAAAATTAAATAGCGAGATTAGTTATTTTAATCCCAGGATTTCGAGATTAGAAGAAACATTAGGATCCCGGAGATGCAAACTTTCATACACTACTGACCATTAAAATTGCTAAACCAGGAAGAAATGCAAAAAGTAAAATGATATTTATTGGACAAATGTATTATACAGAAAATAACAAATCAATAAATTTTCAAGAAATTTGGGTGCATAGATCCTGAGAAAAAAGTACATAGAACAACTAACTCGGGAAGAAACAACAGCGCTTATACGCCTGGGCATTGAGTCAAACAGAGATTGAATGACATGCACAGGTACAGATGCACATGTAGCTTCAATACGATATGACAGCTGATCAACTGCAGTGAGTGGCATATGGTCACGAACCAATCACTCGACCATCATGGACCAGACGTTTTCTATTAACGAGAAATATGATGAACGTGCTGGCCAGGGCAACAGCCGAACTTTTTCCGTATCAAGGAAGGTCCGTACAAATTTGGCGACATGCCATCGTGCATTATCCTGCTGGAAACGTAGAGTATCACGGGGCTCAAATCAAGTTTAGAGCCACGGGTCGTAACGCACCAGAAATGTAACGTGCACTATTCAAAGTGCCCCGTTAATGTAAACAAGAGGTGATCGAGATGCGTACCCCTTACCATCACGCCAGGTGATGAACCAGTATGATGATGACGAATGCAAGCTGCGAATGTGCGTTCACCTCGATGCCGCCAAACACAAATGCGACCATTTTGATGCTACAAATAGAACTTGGATTCCTCTGAAAAAATGACATCTCACTATTGATGCGCCCAGGTTCGTCGTTCATCACACCATTAATGACAATCTTGTCTGTGATGCTGCATCAAGGGTAACCGCAGCCATGATCTCTGAGCTGAGAGTACATACTGCTGCAAACATCGTCGAACTGTTCATGTAGTCACTTGTTGTCATGCAAATGACCCCAATTCTTGACACAGGGCTCGTGACGTGGTTGCTCGATCCATTAAGGTCATGCGGGTAATATGCCTGTCTTCTTGGCTGCTATTAATATGGGGTCATTGAAATCCAGCACGTCATTCCATATTAGCGTCCTGAACCCATCGGTTCCATATTCTACTAACAGTCATTGGATCTTGACTGACGCGAGTAGCAATACTGCAATACGATTTGACCTTTACTAAAGTCAAAAACGTTCCGGTACGCATTTCTGCTTCTTACACGAGGTATCACAACAATTTTCCACCAGGCAACAACGTAGAAATGCAATTTATGTATGAGAAACCGGCTGAACAATTTCCTTGTTTAAACTCATTGTAGGTGTCAGTATCGGCACCGGCTTTGTCTGAATGATCTGAAAAGCTAATCATTTGCATACAACAGCACCTTCTTCCTGTGGTTTAAATTTTACGTTTGTACCATGCCGCCTACTTGGGGTAGCAATTTCAATGGTCAGTAGTGTATATTCGGTTTGATTTTTATTAAATAGCATTCTTCCTCGAAGAAATAAATTCTACACTCTTCTAATAGGGATGAAAAATTATCAAAGGACACTATAAACTCTGAATTGTTAACATCAACTCAAAATGCAATTGTATTTTTGTAAATAGTTAATTTTCAGTTTGATGATTTTACATGTTCATTCATAGAATATAATCAATATATCCTTTCATTTTATTATCACTTATGCATACATATATTTCCTTTTGAGGATTTTTCATATGCATTAATGGATACATTCGGATTCATCCAGTATTGCTATTACAGCAGATATAATTTTCAGTTTAAATTCAATGATTATTCATTAATTTCTAAATTTAAAGTGTGTTACAACCCGAAGGTTGCAGCTGTAAAAGAGTACAAAGAAGAAGCATACATTGTTTTAAAAATAATTGCTTTTATTTAGGGTTTATTGTTTCACCAGTAGTTTGTATTTAATTCAATAACTTTGGAAGCAATATATATATATATATTAATCTAACTTATAAGACTATTCAAAATAACTTTTCTCTTCATTCGCTTGTTGTTTATTCGACAACTCCTTCCTGAACTGCAACAGCTTTTTATAAATAAACTCCTATATTCCTCCCACTGCTCTGAAGGGATTCAAAGTTTCAATACTAACTTCTGTACGCATCTCTCCCTACTCACAAATCACGTTCTACTATTAACTTCTCACGATTAACCTAATACACCCATTTTCAGGGTTTAAATAGCATTTACATTAGCATAAAACGAAGTCATCTCCACGGAAAGCGATTTTCAAACTCAAGTCACCGTTAAAGAATAGTTTCCCAAGAGGATCAGTGGGAAAACCAGTGGTTAGAATTCGTTACAAGTGCCATTAGAGCTATTTAAGACGGCGGTGAACTTTATAACTCTGAGCCACGGTCAAGTGACTAAGATGACACCCAAACTAAAACCTTACTCTCCAAACTTCCCACCAGGATGTCGAACCTCGACAAATTTGACGTGCGTCAGATCTCTGCGTGGTGATCCTTAGCGCAAGACTGGAACTCGTAACGCAACAAAAATGGCACCGGTCTTTTGTTTGTGAACATGACAACTTGGCAACTCTGCCATATTCTTTTTAAAAAATTTGATAAACTTTTTGTCAGTTTCATTTCTAATAACAAAGGTTTATGGTGATTTTAAATTCCTTTATTATTCGAATTCATTTTTCCTTTACAGTAGAACGTCGTTTATTCGAATCAATTGGGACCGGACACCGTTCGGATACGCGATTGTTCAGATAACCGAAAACCGAATGCGATCCATGCAGTACATGATACTGGACACTATACAAATATTGAAAATCATCACATGCGGGAAACGTGCTTGAAAGAAAAAGCAAAATAGGTGCAAAATGTCGCAATTTTACCTTTATTGTGTAAAATAATCACTTATTTTTCGCTGTACCATTGTACATCTTCGTTTTTTCGCTGCAAAGCTTCTGATTCTCTTCTGCAGTAGTAGGTAGGACAACAGGTACGACAACAGTGTGATTGTTGTTCTTACCACTTCATAGCTGTCTCTAACTCAGAAAGCGCGTTAGCATTTAATAGACCCTTGCTACTTTCATTGTTGTTGTTGTCCTCGTCTTCATCAACAGGGTCGGATTCTTCTAGCACAGAAGTCATAATCTCGTCATCATTTAGCATTTGAAATGCAGCCTTCTGCATCGCTGCCATCCTTGTTTCTATAAAAACAAAGCCCAACAAAAGAGTACGTATACACTCCCTCACTTGGAAACAAACTGACCTAATATTTTTTCGCGCAAATGTTTACCAAATCACACAACTGAAATCCCCCAAATATCTCTCACCTTGGGTTTTCCCGTCACTTTTGGCCTCACAAGAAACAACTGTTCAGCATTGCATTGTTGGAAAACGTATCTGGACTTTGCTTCGGATATTTGACGCTCCGGATAATAAACGTTGGGATAAACGACGTTCTACTGTTCTTTATTTACCAATGATTTCTCAAGAGTAGTTTGATTTGGATTTTCTCATGAACAATTTTAACCGTCACTATTATTTTAACGAAATTCTCCCCAAAACGAAAAACGAAGAATAGAAAAAGGTCGCGGGTTATGGAAAGAACTAAACACTAAGAACCACATTTCAGTATTATTTAAAATAATATTATACTTTCATGTCTGTAAAAAATTTAGATAAAGAAATCCAAGCAGGATTTATCTCAAGGTCTTTTTTTTCCTAAATATGTCTTAAAATATACACATATATATCTTTCAACTTTATAAATTGTCTTTCAACTACAATTTATGAATATTTAACTTGTTATTTATGCTTTAAAAACTGTTGTAACATTTATTTGGAGCAGTGCACATAATCACCTTTGTTTTAATTGCCGTAACCAATAAAGGCGTAAAACCACTCTTTGATATAAACCCCAATACTTATTGAGTTTTTAATTGACGAATACATCAAATATATCACTAATAACATGCATATAATTTTCCAGATTATTCTTTGGACATCCTTTAATCTTGCCGCTTTCAGCTTATCTGCTTTCCAAAACTTCAGAATTCTCGAACGGGAACCATGACAACTGAAAGACCCTTCCGCAATTCGCTTGGGGAAGGACACTTTCTCTCGAAGGTCAAACATCCTTTTCTCTCATTTGTACCTGGAGCTGAAAATTTAATTAAATCCTAAAAGGAAAGATGTGGAGGCGGAAAAGAATTCGATTTAGTCCAATTAATTTCCTCTATTTTAAGACTACTAAACGAAGCTTTGATAGATTGAAAGAATAGAATTTATAAAAATGGCTCTATGGGATTAACTTAATATGGCATTGGAAAGTCGAGAAGAAATATCGAAGAATTTTTGATTATACAAATCCCTCGTCGGAGCAGGGACATTTTAAGACTCTTTGAGGCCCTGAGCCCAGGGAATTCTTAAGGGTTTTTGAGCTCCTGGGCCAGAGCAGACCTCTTAAGGATTTCTGAGGTCCTGGGCCCAGAGAACTCTTAAGGTTTTTGAGGCTCTGGGTAAGAGAACTCTTAAGGTTTTTGAGGCTCTGGGCCCAGAGAACTCTTAAGGTTTTATGAGGTCCTGGGCCCAGAGAACTCTTAAGGTTTTTGAGGCCCTAGGCTAAGAGAACTCTTAAGGTTTTTGAGCTCCTGGGCCAAGAGAACTCTTAAGGTATTTTGAGGCTCTGTGGTCTTATGCAAAAGTTGGCCCTACCTAAAATCTTTAAAAGTAGACAATATATAGCATGCATTGTCAAACATTCTTTCAAACGGAAATAAATAAATGTGCATGACTCACAATCTCAAAACCTAGGCACAAACCGACTCGAACTATAACCGAGTTTTGACTAAATGAGTTGAATGATTGTTTATGGTATTGGTCCTAGGCATAGACATAGACAAATGTCACTACTAATAAAAAAGTTTTACAACTTTTGCTAGTTGACATGCAGTTTGCAATTCCCTTTTTTCGTAGAATATGTTCGGGAATAATATGTGACCATTAAAATTATCTGGATCATGGCCTTATTAACAGAGGGTAGAGAACGAAACGAGGCCTCATCCAATGACGAGCCCCTGGGCCAGGATCCATTTCGCCCATTGTGACGGGTGCTTACGCGTTTCACTAACCTTCTCTCAAAGTCTTTTAAATTGTATTTATTTTAACCAATCCCCGCTGAGAGCTAAAAGTGTGACTTATGCAAATAAGATAGTTTCGGGTTTAGCGAGTTCGAAAGAGATATAAAAGGGAGAAATGAAATGAAGAGATGAGGATGACTACGTGTTTTGATAGAGGAGTTAACTACGTGATTGATTAAGAAGGTGATTCTAGGAGATTAGTTTAACTAAGTGAAGTTTGTTAGCTGAAGGAAGATTATTGAAAAAGATTCATTAATTCGGTTCGGACGTAACTGAAGATATCAAGGATTGAAACCGCTCGATAGATTCTTCAAGTAATCAAGAATCCTGACTTAAAGAGATATCAGGTCTGTGATTTTTATAGATTAGATTTAAATGCGTAGTTTGATTGTATGCGTTATTCCCCGTGGTATCAATTAGTGTTCCGTCGTTCATAATTGAATTCTGATCCCACTCCACTATAATTTGTTGTTCTTAAAGTTTGATTAATATTTTTGTATTTCTATCATAAGGATTAATAAATAATAGTGATTTATTATTTACGTAGTTATTAATTATGAATCCAACATACCCAAATTTAGATAATGTGCAAAGGGGAGATAATAATCATAGGGGTAGTGAGAGACTACGACACTGGCGCCCAAACGAAATACCGGAATTAAGAGCAGGTGCAGGATTTAGAGTTTTGCCGGAGTTTTTTTTTTTCGGGTAAAGAAAATGTGTCTGAGTTTATCTCGAATATTGACGACAATATAGCCTACTATGAAATACCGGCGAATCTGTCATGTGCATATTTAAAAGGTCATTTAATTGGGAGAGCGTTAGACTGGTTTGAGGTAATTGGGTTCGAATGTGTAAATGAAGAAGCGACTGCATTTGCAACACTTAAAAAGAAATTATCAGATAGTTTTCCGGTAATACGGAATAAATAATGCTAGAAGCTCAGTTTTTCATCAAAACAACGGAGAGGTCAAGCCCCGTCAGACTTTATTTTTCAGCTGTTAAAAATTCATAAAACTTTGAATTTGAATTATGATGAGTTAAAATTGATTGATCACATAGTAATGCGACTAGAACCCCAAATAATGGATTATTTAGAAGTTCGAAACCCCACAACGAAAGCTCAATTGATAGAGTTGGTAGACCGGGATGAGGAACGTCATAGCTGCAGGGAAAACCAGGGTTCGAGTAATAATTTTGCTAGACGAAGTTGGGATGTGAGTAGGAATCCTGAGGAAAGAAGGAATAATAGAAATTGGAGAGATACTGGGGTCGGAAACAGTCAAAAGGATCAAAGAGGACTAGGTGAATTAAGGGTATTTATACCTAAAACATTACGTAAAGATGTTATGCGAGAATTTCATGACTCGCCGATGGCAGGTCATTTAGGCAAAAAGAAAACCTACTTAAAATTAAAAGACGCGTGTTATTTCCCGTACATGAGGAAATACATTTATAAATATGTAGCAACCTGCGACCGATGCCAAAAAGTCAATTATAAAAACGGATTACCAGCTGGTCAGTTAATTCCGATAATAACGAATTTTCCGAATGAAATCGTGTCTTTAGATTTGTTAGGCCCATACCCTGCAACTAGTCCAGAACGCTATAGATTTATTTTAGTAATTACAGATAATTTTTCTAAATGGGTTGAAATAGTTCCCTTAAGGAAATCTTCGGCTAAAGCAATCGCCAATGCATTTTTTGAGAATTATATTGCGCGTTATGGAGCTCCTGTAAAATTAATTACATATAACGGCCCCCAAATGATATCCGAAGTTTTTGAGCAAGTATGTCGCAGATTGCACATAAAACACGTTAAAACTGTGGTATATCGTCCACAAGCTAATCAAACAGAAAGAGTTAATCGCACTCTTTTAAAAATGATTTCGAGTTTTGTCGCGGATAATCACACTAACTGGGATCAATTTCTGCAAGAGTTCGGTTATGCGATTAGGACAGCAGTACATGAGACAACGGGTAAAACACCGGCGGAATTGTTTTTAGGTCGAAATTTAATCACCCCTTTTCAGAATTTAGTTATGGTAACTGATGGATCAGATTTAGTTTGTGGGAACATAGAAAGGTTGTTTGAGGAGGCTAGAATTCATACAAAGCGCCATCAAGAGAAGTGGGCGAAATATTATAATAAAAAGAGGCGTGAAAATAATGTGAAAGTTGATGATCTAGTATTAGTTCAAACTCTCCCGTTAAGTTCAAAATGTAAAAAATAGTAGGTAAATTTATGCCAAAGTTTGAGGGCCCATATAAAGTTCTGAGTGTAAAAAATAATAATAATTTAGTAATATTAAAATTTGGTAAAAGAATAACGGTTAATGTGGACCAGGTGAGAATTTACCATCAAAGAGAAGACAGTGTTGCCGAGTCGGAAAGTGACATTAGTAGTGATCATGGTGCAGTGACATCAGTCAGGTCGGATGATGCGCAGTCGACATTGGTGCAATCGGAGAGTGATGGGGGTGGTCGTAAAGGATCGAAATCAGGAAATGTAAATGGTAGTAGAGATATAGTTGCGAATAGACGCGATGGAGTGGAGGTGAGAAAAAAACGTGGATGGACGGAATCTGCTGTTTCTTCGGGGGGGGGGTGTATGCAATTTCAGGAAAAGGAGACCTTTCTACACTGAAAGAAAGAAAAGAAGAAGGCCAGACTCTTGGAGGGAAAACGTGCAAAAGAAGAAGAGACCAGAGTCCCAGGTAGATCGCGAAAAAAGAAAGATTTCCTCGTCAATGCTCTCTCGTCCCTCCAGAAAACGGTATAGAAAGGTGGAAGAAAATAGTTCTGAAAGAGCAGTTCCAGGACCATCCCACAGATTCAAGTACAACAGACCTCATCAGGAAAGGAGCTGTCCATACAATCTTCGGAGCCGACGTCGAGTGGACAACAGCCAAGTTCCAGTTCTCACAAAGGAAAACAACGCCTCAGCAGGAGCATATCAACTTCAACGGACTCGATGGAAGAGGAGACCCAGAAGGTTGGAGCACAGAGTGGACAACCCTAGGACAAGGTCATCCAGCACAGAGGCCATGGTTGGAGACAAAGCCTATGCAGATTGGATCTAAACACTAGCCAGGTTGTATAATTCTAATTTGTTTATTTTTTCCTCTGACAGACAGTTCGGAGTATTTTCCATGTGGGCTAGTCTATTTTTTTTTTGTAAAATTAACGTACAAAAGCGTCACTGAGTTGTGTGCATTTTCATATCGGTTGAAAAGACTTTTGTATTTAATTTTTTTCCAAATTGTGGAGAAACATTTGTTGAATTGCCATTGTTTTGCTACACATTAAAGACGAGGCTTTATATGTAAGACTAGCTGTTACCCGCCCGCTTCGCTGGGTATTTCATGATGTTTTATAAAATTTTACTGCTTATATATATGTATAAATTATTGATATCTAAGTCCTAGCATTAAGAATTCGATTGAATTGAAAAATATACTTATACCTGTAACTGTCACCTATTGATAAAAAAAAAGGGCAGAACTCATCTAATTTGTATTTTCTAAAAATCTCTAAAATTGAAGCATAGAATGATGTTTGCTTTTTCGTAACTCAAAAACCAAGTGGATTCCCGCAAAACCAATTTTCGGTGGATCTCTACTCCGTAAATTGAACATGCAAGCCAAATTTCAAGTCGAAATCTAACAGAAAAAAGCAAAAGTTTTACTATGAATATCCTCGTAATCCCGTTGAGAGCCGTTTTCCAAAATTACCGCTCTTAGAGGATTTCAATTCAACAAAAGAAAAATGCAAACCAAATTTCATTATTATAGTCCTTGTAGCTCGAAAAAAGTAATTTTTTTTTGTCAATACGTCCCAGTAACCTCCTGCAACCCCCCAGATCTTGATTTGCTTAAAATTTATTCTTAGTGGATCCCTATTCAACAAAAGAAACATGCTTAACAAATTTCAAGTATATGGGTCTAACAATTAAAAACAGGAATTTTTTTATGTAACTCCTCTTGACCCCTCGCAAACATCTTTAGGGTCAATTTTCATTTTACTCTTTGTTAGAGGAACTCTATTTCATGAAAGGAACATGCCTACCAATTTTCAAGCAGGATGATCAAGTAGTTTAAAAATGGAAATATTTATCGATTACGCCTCTTAATCTCCCAAAATTAAACTTGGTAGTTGATATTCGCGAAACCCATTTTGTAGCGGTTCTCTACTTTACGAAAGGAATCTGCTTATCAAATTTCAAGACTGTACGTCTAACAGTTTAAAAATGGGGATAATTGTCTATAACGCCACTTGAGCCCCCGCAACGCCACTTCTGGGTCTGTTTTCACAAAACCCATTTTGTAGGGGAATTGCACTCTATGAAAGGAATCTGCTTATCAAAATTTGAAGACTGTGCGTCCAATAAATTAAAAATGCAAAAAAAATTATCAATATCGCCCCTTGAACCCCCGCAACGCGGCCTAGGGGTCAATTTTCACAAAACACATTTTGCAGTGTATTTCTATCCTATGAGAGGAATCTGCTAACCAAATTTCAAGACTCTGCGTCTAATAGTTTAAAAAAAGAAATAATTATTTATATCTGCCCTTAACACCCCTTGGGGGTCAATTTTCTCCAAACCCGTTTTGTAGCAGATATTTACTCCATGGAAGAAACATTCCTACCAATTTTCAAGCAGGTAGGGCAAATAGTTTAAAAACGAAAATATTTATCTCTTACGCCACTTATTCCCCTGCAACGCCACTTAGAGGTATGTTTTTACAAAACCTTCTTATACCTGATCTCTACTCTATGAAAGAAATCTCTTTATTAAATATAAAGACTGTGCGTCTGATAGTTTAAAAATGGAAATAATTATCTATAACGCCCCTTAAGTCCCCTCAACGCCACTTGGGGGCAATTTTCACGAAACCCATTTTTAGCGTATCTCTACCCTATGAGAGGAATCTGCTTACTAAGTTTCAAGAATGTACGTCTAATAACTTAAAAATAGGAATTTATAACGCCCCTTAAACCCCCCACAACACCCCTTGGGGGTCAATTTTCCCAAAACCCATTTTGTAGCGGATATTTACTCCAGGAAAGAAACTTACCTACCAATTTTAAAGCAGGTAGGTGAAGTAGTTTAAAAACGGATATATTTATCTATTACGCCCCTTAATCCCCCGCAACGCCACTTAGAAATCTGTTTTCACAAAACCCGTTTTGTAACTGATCATTATTCTACGCAAGGAATCTATATATCAAATTTAAAGACAGTGCATCAAATAGTTTAAAAATGGAAATAATTATCTATAACGCCCCCTAAGCCCCTGCAACGCCACTTGGGGGTCGATTTTCAGCAAACTCAATTTGTAGCGGATCTCTACTCTCTGAAAGGAATCCGCTTACTCAATTTCAAGATTGTACAATAAGTAGTTTAAACATGGAAACAATTATTATTAAAGCCCTTAACCCCCCGTAACGCCCCTTGCCTTTCGAATTTCGGAAAATCCTTTCTTAGCTGATGTCTACTCTATCAAAGGAACATGTCTACCAAATTTCAAGTCTGTAGGTTGAATAGTTCCAGAGATTTCGTGATTAGTCAGTCAGTCAGTCAGTCAGTCAGTCAGTCAGTCAGTCAGTCAGTGAGTGAGTCGCTTTTCTCCTTTATATATATAGATTACTTATATTGTTTGTTGTAATATATTCTATGTAAAAAATGTATATATTTTTGTGTGTAATTATTAAGATGTATAAGTAGTGTCTGGTTTCTGGGCGCGGCGTAATTAGGAATACTAACAAAAAACATTAACAGCGCAGCGCGATTGATTGGGAATTTTTGAAAATGAAACCAGATAAAGGTTAATTTGTTATGAAACTATATATATATATAATATAATGTATGCCATATTTTATGTCAATAAGGAAGTTGTATAAAAGTTCTGTGCATTTAATGTCATGTTTTAGAAAAAATTGACAAGGTTTCCTTTCAGGGCAGCAGTCCCTGAACATAGTGATGCGATGAAAACTTTGATGTCGTGAGAAGATATTAATGTAAAATTTTATTTATATTAGCTCTTAAGTAAAGTGCATGATCAGGGTTTTTTCCTGGAAAGGTTTTCCCCTGATCTTCGCCCGAATGGGATGCACTGTAGAGATTATAAATGTGTACAAGAGCAATAAATTGGAGTGGAGTACCCCTTTTGAGTAGTCATTTCTGTGTGATAGTTTAATTAAAGTTTCTAACTTAGAGAGTTAAAACTTTCTACAACTTCAGTATTTTCAGGCATTATAAAGTTCGTGAGTTAACTTTCTACAAGTTCAGTATTTTTAGGCATTCTAGAGTAGTTAAAATTTTGTGCAGGTTCAGTGTTTTTCAGATGTTAGGTAAATTAAGCGAGTTCTTGCAGGTCGTTTAGACCTTCAATAAGTCACGCTTTTTTTCTCGGAGGGGGGTTGTGACGGGTGCTTACGCGTCTCACTAACCTTCTCTCAAAGTCTTTTAAATTGTATTTATTTTAACCAATCCCCGCTGAGAGCTAAAAGTGTGACTTATGCAAATAAGATAGTTTCGGGTTTAGCGAGTTCGAAAGAGATATAAAAGGGAGAAATGAAATGAAGAGATGAGGATGACTACGTGTTTTGATAGAGGAGTTAACTACGTGATTGATTAAGAAGGTGATTCTAGGAGTTTAGTTTAACTAAGTGAAGTTTGTTAGCTGAAGGAAGATTATTGAAAAAGATTCATTAATTCGGTTCGGACGTAACTGAAGATATCAAGGATTGAAACCGCTCGATAGATTCTTCAAGTAATCAAGAATCCTGACTTAAAGAGATATCAGGTCTGTGATTTTTATAGATTAGATTTAAATGCGTAGTTTGATTGTATGCGTTATTCCCCGTGGTATCAATTAGTGTTCCGTCGTTCATAATTGAATTCTGATCCCACTCCACTATAATTTGTTGTTCTTAAAGTTTGATTAATATTTTTGTATTTCTATCATAAGGATTAATAAATAATAGTGATTTATTATTTACGTAGTTATTAATTATGAATCCAACATACCCAAATTTAGATAATGTGCAAAGGGGAGATAATAATCATAGGGGGAGTGAGAGACTACGACACCATGCCTTAAGGTATCCGACTACTCGCAACAACTTTTTTTTAAAAAAATGGAGATATGAGGATTTTTTTTATTGTTTTCAGATTTGTTTAGTACATTTTAAGAAAAATATACTAAAATTAAAAAGAGAAAAAGAAATTACTTTTACTAAAATTGGAAAAAATTGGTAAACATTTGCAAAAAATAACATAACCCCCATTCTATACCAAAGTTTATGAACAAACTTTACACTTTTCAATGCTATTGTGTTGCTGTGTTATTCATTTTTGAAAAGACCTTCAGGATAAGAGATATTTTAATTTTTACGGTAACTGAAGAACTTTATCTTTGTTATTGTGTGAAATTGCTTACAAAAACAGTGATTATTTTAACACAAGGGGCTGTAAATTTTGTAATAAAACAGTAATTGATAAATCTGAAGGTTAAAACACTTCTACTAATATACAGAATATACACAAAAAATTTTAGCAAATTATTTTAAAAACTTTTTCAGCAATCACTGTCCCTGTTTGAGCATTTTCAAAAAAACACATTTCGAGTTAAACGCGTTTTAAAGTATAACACCTTCCTTTAAGTAATGGCGTCTGCTTTTACTAAAACATTTGCAGTTTTTGTTCTAATGCGCGTAAAATAATAAACTTGGTATTTTTATAAGGCCAACAAGAGGGTCAATAAAATAAAATCATAAAAAATTTGTCAATTTTTGGGCAAAATTCACAATTTTAGGGTAGTCGGATACCGGATACCTTAAGATCTCTCTGGGTAGGGGATCTTTCTGTGTAAAAAAAGTAAAAAAAGATGTGTAAAAATGCACTCATTACCATAAAATTTGTGCACCAAGAAAAAAGAGTAGGATTGTTATAAAACTTGGCACAATGGTACGTGTCAGGCAGATACGCAACTGATTAAATAAACAGGCATTACATAATGCCACCGCATGTTGTCGAACTTCCTTCTCCTTGGATTATAAAACAGGTAAACAGAGCTTGTCTGTGTATGCCTAATATGTTGCAGAAGGACGCATTTTAACTAGTGTGATGTCATTACTTTCACACACACCATCAGAGGCAATATTAAAAGCTGTCAGAGTCTGAGAAGGAAAGAATCATAGTGATGATGGAAACCTGGTGGCCAGCTTGATGAGTAGCTCATCACGTAATCCGTTCTGACTTTTCTGTGAGGAGGTGAGGGACAAGTGGAGAACAGAGAGGACTGTACTTTTCGAACAGTTTTAGGATTGCCGTGACAGACCAGTAATCGAGGAGATCGTTATACCATACGAAACACACGCATAAAGCCAAATGTTTTTCATTGTCCGCCATCTATACATAGGTTGCACTTTCGTTACGGCCCGTATCATCCGTCCGTACCATCGCAAGGTACCAGGCTAGAAGACAATAGCTTTCGCTGCACCCATTATGCATATTGCCATTGATACCCACTCTCCGTCGCTTTTGTTTAGAGATATGTTGAGTTCAAAGGAAATGGTCTGCTACCAAATGGAGTCAGATCGTCTTCAGTGACGAATTTAGACTCAATTTGGGCACTGATAACAATTGTGTACTTGCGTGGAGACTCCATGGTGATGCCTCAATCCTGCCTTCGCTCCCAGCACATCACCCCCACAACTCGTGTGATCCTATAAGGTGTCATCGCATACGACACGTCACCCCTAATATTGATCTATGGTACCCTGATAGCCCAGAGGTACGTTTGTTACATTCTTCAGACACATGTGTTGTCTCTCATAAGGCTACCAGGAGCCATGTGCCTCCACCACATTTTCAACCTTCCCAGGACGTCTCTATCCTCAGATTTGTCACCGATTAAGCATATCTGGGATCCTTTAGGACAGCAAGTTGGACAACCAACGAGTTTGGTTGAATTAGAGACGTGTTTACACCAACTGTGAAACGAGATGTTGCCGGACATCATACGGCACTTGTATGCCTAAAATGTTCAACTATATTAGGTCAGGCATTTATGCTGGAGATGTAATCCAACAAGGTTCTGAGACCTCGATTCATTTGCAATTTTTTTATACTATAAATGATTAATTTGCTTTCATTTTGCAATCATTTATTAACATCAACGTTGTACTTACGTATATAAAATTTCGTTTTATTCGTATATAAAATTTCGTATGACAATTTTTCATGGTGCGCAAAATTTTATGGCAATGAGTGTATATATCGTTAAATATAAACAACTTGGCTTGAAAAGTTTCTCAGGAATGGAGAACATTTCACATTTAATTCTATTTTTTCTCCCCTTTAGGCGTAATACCTTTGGAAATAATTAGAGATGGAGAATAAGTTCTAAGCGTTACGTCGTATAGAAATAGAAGGAAAACCTTCATGTTGCTTCGAAGTGTACCGTAAGTTTAAAAAATTATGTCAATCAAAGTAGAAAACTGTGACGACGTGAACCGAAGTTTATCTAATATTTGATTAACGAGAGGAATCACGCAGTTTTAGTAAAAATTACAGTTTTTGCTTACTAATAGTTAAAGCCAAATTGACATATATTCTATTACATCTATAAAATGTAATTTTGGCTCATCTAGTTATCCTATACTGGTTTTCGTCCACTGTTGGGCTCGTTCTCATAATGTCTAATGTCCACACTCCACCAAAGTAGAGTATTTAAATTTCTAGTATACCGCCTTTCAGCTATCCCTCGGATCGCCGACTTGATATCGCTGGACCTGCTGCCCAACAGCGTTTTTTCCTCCAATAGCCAAGTTCCCGGTCACCTTCTGATATTTTTTTCTTAAAGCCCCCTGGATGGCCTTCTCTTATGCGCCCTATAATCTCCGATTGGTTGAAAATCAGATATGTGTCCATTACTCTCCATTTTAGTCTCAACCACCATTGGTTCTTCCTGAACAGAAACCTGTATGAACTGTGATTCTCTTGTCGCCGCGCATCGTAAACCATATGAAGGGTCTGTATATCGACCAGTCACTTCGACACTGAAAATACAATCTTTGGTATTTCTTCTTCTCACAATAACCGACCCTCTTTTCCATACGAGTGTAAAAGGGCTACATGTTAGAGGGAACGTAATAATGAACCGCCGTAGAAACAGGTTTGTCCGAAGATTTTGAAGCGAAAGCCATATGTTGCTACGTTTTACCTCAAGGCGTAAAAGAAGAAAAGAAGGGTAACAAACAACAGTTTAAGAGATGACTCTACAAGACAAATTCATTCGACTGTATTCTGTAAGGACATTTTTAAGGAAAATATTAAGTCAAGGAAAATTTTGAAATGTTGCTTGAAAATCCACTGTGTGCAAGCGTTAAAACACATCAAATCTGTCGAGACTGAAAAGTACCACCTTGTCATGGAGTGGAATTTTGTAGAATGGAGAATCAGGTGTTGTCCTCATCACTAAGGCCCAGAATTACTAGGTTCGTTACCAATAGCAATCACGTAACTTTAAAGTAAAACGTTAATAATGAAGCAAATCTAGAATTGCTTGGTTTTAAATTTCAATATTAACTTCTTTAAGTAGATTGAATATTTATGTAAAAAATAACATACTGAATCGTTTTTCTCCTATATAGTACTACTCTGCAGTTCCACCCGCCCTTCCATCTAAACGGTTAAAACCTAAGTATTAACCTGATATCAAAAACGGCTGAGGCTATTCTTGATGAGCTAAGATTCTACGCTTTCGAAACCATCGAATTAAGATATCCCAAGACTACACATGACTACACATCTATACTGATGGTTCATACTTACCAGAAACAAAGGGATCAGCCGCAAGATGGCTACTACGGGTTTTAGAAGACTCATTGGCCATGGGGAGAGAGCCTGCTAAAACGCCAAGCAAGGAGGTGAGTCTTCTAAGCCGGAATTATATTTGACCTTCAAAACAGTAAAGATCGTGATAACCACATACATAGACAAATGTACTGGCATGACCTTTTAAAAATCAAGAGCCTTGGAAACTCATGGGAAACCTTGGCCACTGGGGATTCTATTTTGTGGCATATGGAGAGAGCCTCAGACACTTTCACCTAACTACCGCGCGGACATTACTTTCTGGGTGTATACATCCACTGGCTTGGCATAGATGCTGACGACCACCTGCTCAAATGCACTGTACTTGGTGAACACCCGACTGACGTTTTCGTCAATTGGTACAGGGTGTTTTAGCATCAAATGATAAAAAAGCCAGGCATGGGTGTTAAATAAATAAATAGATTTTCGCTGAAAATTAGATCAAGTAAAGAAATAAATAGATTTTTACGTGCAGCATATGGTGAATGCTTCATTTTATGCAACAAGCAAAGGTAAATTTCTAGCAGATCACTACATTTTCTTCCTTTTTAATTTAAAGAAATATTTCGAACCCGAACGTTCAAGTTAAATGTTAGAGCCCAAATTCAAGATTTAAAATTTTAGTTTAAAATTTTGAAGAGATAGTGTTTAATGTTTGTCAATTCACTTTATAAACATGGCAATATTCTTTTATTCTATAATTTATATTTTTTTAATTATAGAATTTTATTTTATTCATTTTCTTAAGTAAACTTGTGAAAAAAACATTGAAGATCAACCAAACGTCAATAGTAATACATTTTCAAGACTGAAAAGGAATAAACTGAAAATGATTCGGCGAGTTTTTTTGGAAAAATCTATAGAAAAGACCTTCTCAATCTTACTCTTTCCACCAGAACTCCCACTTTGAACTGCCAATCTACCTTCCATTCATTGTCTACTTATTGCCATGTCACCAGCATGCATTAACCTTTCATCGTTGCCATGTAGAGACAGTTTATATTTCCCTCCAATTTTTTTTTATTTTTGCATCAGTCACGGAAAAACTGATAAAATTCTAAAAAAAAGCTACTGAAAGGAAAATATGCTTAAGAAAATGCAACGATAATGCTGAATGTGACGAATCCACGACAAACCACCAGAAATTATATCATTCTCGCATTCAAATTGAATTTATCTCTAAAGAGAACTTGAAATATTCGATTTCGCCTAGACTGGCATGGAGGCTATGTGGAAAGTATCAGATTTTCCCTTTTTGATAGTATTTGTATGCCTTTCTTCTTTTCAAATGCAAGCTCAGAAAAAAACTTCAAAAGGCATTGAAATCTGGATATAAATATATGAATATTTTAAGATGATTTCTGCACTATTCTGTTTCTTCACTGTTCTGGAAAGTGCTGGTTCCGGGGGATAATTTTATCCTTTTTGTGTGAAAGACAGAATTTTTATTTATTTATGTGATTATTAAAATATCTTTAGCAGATGGATTTTGTTTTTAAGACAAGATTTAAGTTAGCTTTATGTGAATAAGAAATTAAATTAAAACCATTAAAGGGTAATGTTTCACTAAGGGTTTTATTCAATATCAACATATCGATATTCCATGTTTTCCTTATCTAAGCGGAAAGAATTTACAATCGAATTTATTTTATAAATTCCAATATGTTTTTAATTTCTATTAATGGAATATATAATAGCAATTCATTTTTCAAAAAACAACTCTGTCTTCTTTTTAATATACCCACATGAAGAAAAAAAAACTTTCGAGCATTTTTTAAAAGAGAAGAAAACAGTGAGTCACATGGAATCTGTTAAACTTTTTAAAAATAAAACAGAACTTAATTTTTTTTTATTAGGTGCTTGTGAATCATTGAGTGCAAACAAAAATGAAAGAGTTTTTTTTTTCAATTCCTATTCTTAGTTCATACCTCCCATATATGCATACTAGCTGTTACCCGCCCGCTTCGCTGGGTATTTCATGATGTTTTATAAATTTTTACTGCTTATATATATGTATAAATTATTGATATCTAAGTCCTAGCATTAAGAATTCGATTGTATTGAAAAATATACTTATACCTTTAACTGTCACAAAAAAAAGGGCAGAACTCATCTAATTTGTATTTTCTAAAAATCTCTAAAATTGAAGTATAGAATGATATTTGCTCTTTCGTAACCCAAAAACCAAGTGGATTCCCGCAAAACCAATTTTCGGTGGATCTCTACTCCGTAAATTGAACATGCAAGCCAAATTTCAAGTCTAAATCTAACAGAAAAAAAGAAGTTTTACTATCAATATCCCCGTAATCCCGTTGAGAGCCGTTTTCCAAAATAACCGCTCTTAGAGGATTTCAATTCAACAAAAGAAAAATGCAAACAAATTTCATTATTATAGTCCTTGTAGCTCGAAAAAAGTAATTTTTTTTGTCAATACGTCCAAGTAACCCCCCCCCCCCAAGAACTTGATTTGCTTAAAATACATTCTTAGTGGATCTCTATTCAACAAAAGAAACATGCTTAACAAATTTCAAGTATATGGGTCTAACAATTAAAAACATAATTTTTTCTGTAACTCCTCTTGACCCCTCGCAAACATCCTTATAGATCAATTTTTGTTTCACTCTTTGTTAGAGGAACTCTATTCCATGAAAGGAACATGCCTACCAATTTTCAAGCAGGATGATCATGTAGTTTAAAAATGGAAATATTTACCGATTTAAAATCTCCCGAAATTAAACTTGGTAGTTGATATTCGAAAAACCCATTTTGTAGTGGTTCTCTACTTTACGAAAGGAATCTGCTCATCAAATTTCAAGACTGTGCGTCTAACAGTTTAAAAATGGGGGTAATTGTCTATAACGCCACTTGAGCCCCCGCAACGCCACTTCTGGGTCTGTTTTCACAAAACCCATTTTGTAGGGGAATTGCACTCTATGAAAGGAATCTGCTTAGCAAAATTTGAAGACTGTGCGTCCAATTAATTAAAAATGCAAAAAAATTATCAATAACGCCCCTCGAAACCCCGCAACGCCACCTAGGGGTCGCTTTTCACAAAACATATTTTGTAGTGTATTTCTTTCCTATGAGAGGAATCTGCTTACCAAATTTCAAGACTGTGAGTCTAATGGTTTAAAAATAGAAATAATTATTTATATCTGCCCTTAACCCCTGCAACACCCCTTGGAGGTCAATTTTCTCCAAACCCGTTTTGTAGCGGATATTTACTCCATGAAAGAAACTTTCTACCAATTTTCAAGCAGCTAGGTCAAAGTAGTTTAAAAACGAAAATATTTATCTATTACGCCACTTATACCCCGCAACGCCACTTAGAAGTCTGTTTTCACAAAACCTTCTTATAGCTGACTCTATTAAATAAATCTATTTATCAAATATAAAGACTGTGCGTCTAATAGTTTAAAAATGGAAATAATTATCTGTAACGCCCCTTAAGTCCCGCAACGCCACTTGGGGGCAATTTTCACGAAACCCATTTTGTAGCGTATCTCTACCCTATGAGAGGAATCTGCTTACTAAGTTTCAAGACTGTACGTCTAATAACTTAAAAATCGGAATTTATAACGCTCCTTGAACCCCCACCCCCGCAACACCCCTTGGGGTCAATTTCCCCCAAACCTGTTTTGTAGCGGATATTTACTCCATGAAAGAAACATTCCTACCAATTTTCAAGCAGGTAGGTCAAGTAGTTTAAAAACGAAAATATTTATTTATTACGCCACTTAATCCCCTGCAACGCCACTTAGAGGACTGTTTTCACAAAACTTTCTTATAGCTGATCTCTACTCTATGAAAGAAATCTATTTATCAAATATAAAGACTGCGTCTAATAGTTTAAAAATGGAAATAATTATCTATAACGCCCCTTAAGTCCCGCAACGCCACTTGGGGGGCAATTTCCACAAAATCCATTTTCTAGCGTATCTCTACCCTATGAATAGGAATCTGCTTGCTAAGTTTCAAGACTGTACGTCTAGTAACTTAAAAATCGGAATTTATAACGCCCCTTAAACCCTCCACCCCCGCAACACCCCTTGTGGGTCAATTTTCCCAAAACCCATTTTGTAGCGGATATTTACTCCATGAAAGAAACATTTCTACTAATTTTCAAGCAGCTAGGTCAAGTAGTTTAAAAACGGATATATTTGTCTATTACGCCCCTTAATCCCCCACAACGCCACTTAGAAGTCTGTTTTCACAAAACCTGTTTTGTAACTGATCATTATTCTACGAAAGGAATCTATTTATCAAATTTAAAGACAGTGCGTCAAATAGTTTAAAACTGGAAATAATTATCTATAACGCCCCCGAAACCCCTGCAACGCCACTTGGGGGTCGATTTTCACCAAACTCATTTTGTAGCGGATCTCTATTCTCTGAAAGGAATCTGCTTACCCAATTTCAAGATTGTACATCAAGTAGTTTAAACATGGAAGCAATTATTTATAACGCCCCTTAACCCCCTTAACGCCCCTTGCGTTTCGAATTTCGGAAAATCCGTTCTTAGCTGACGTCTACTCTATGAAAGGAACATGTGTACCAAATTTCAAGTCTGTAGGTTGAATAGTTCCGGAGATATCGTGATTAGTCAGTCAGTCAGTCAGTCAGTGAGTCGCTTTTCTCCTTTATATATATAGATATATAATTTGTTCAAATTTTCAATCATAATAAAATACTTTTTATCCATCCAAAGTTCAAACTAATTTTTGTAAACTTGTAGGGGATGACATTTGATGGTACTACACATTTTTTCAATTATTAATTCCTTAATTAAATTTAATTAATAAATAAATGGCAGCAAACAAAATTAATAGTCCAACACCATATATAAAAAGAATATCGCTCGTTATGTCCCTGTAGCACCATGGACTTTTAATCCAAAGGTTGTGGTTTCGAATCCTAATTGGGATGGCCTAATTTTTGAGGATGGGATTTTTGAATAAATAAATAGTAACTAACAAAAATAAAAATTCAACACTATATATAGAAAAGAAAATTGCTTTCTATTGTGCCACTTAATATTGTGATTCTTTTATGTGTATATACATATTCATATTAAATGCAATTATTTAATAAAAAGTAATTAAATAAAAAAAAAATTTCCTTGTTGACCTAAATAGAAATTGACTTTAAATTCTTTTTTATGTTACTTGTTTTTTATAATTTTGACGAACAATTTTTGTTTGTGATAAAATATCTAATAAAAGTACTTAATCCAATATCCATCATCTCGTTTAATTTTTGACTACTCGTCATATTAACTCTGACTGTAACAAGCAGCAGAATTGCCCTCTAGTGACCACTTATCTTTAGTAGAGGATTGATGAGGAAAGAATGTGATCAATTTGAAAAAACATCTATGATCTTTGCTTATTAATTTTGCACGTGTTCTCTTTAAGTAGACAAATTTAAATTAATATAAATACGAGTATAACGGTTGCACTGAACAGAAACTTTACAGAATCCAACCCAAATTTTTCATGTTTAATTTAATCTTCAATGTTTAAGGAAACCGGGAAGTTTTTTTTTCTCAATGACGGCAAAGCAAGCAAAATTTCGATTTTCGAAGGAACATTATTTTCAAAAACAAAAAGACTCCATAAACAAAAAAATTGTGTCACACAATCTATATACTTTTCTTAATACACTATAACATAAAATGTTTAAAGGTGTACAATACTTTTAGAAATATAGGGATTTGAAAAAGTACACTTCAAAAGGAGCTTTCGTATACATGGTGTTGATTAGGTACATGTAGTTTTCCTTTTATAATGCATAAAACAACAAATCATGCTGTTTTAGTTACAAAATTGTACTTTTATTTAAATGCTCTAGTTTTTTTTAGATTTCATTGCTTAGAAGTTTTTTTTTAAAAATTTGAATCTTGATTTTTTTAAATTTTGATAAAAATTGTCACTTTTTTTTAGAAAATTGGCAGTAAAAATAAAAATACTAACTTTTCTGGAATTAAATTAGTAGCATTAAATAAATTATTACTATACAAAAGCCATACCGAATTTCACTAAAATATAATAGATAGATTTTTCTTCGGAGTACCTAAAAACTAGAAAACACATTTTGAGTAATACCAAAAAAACTAAATAAAATGGTACAGCTTACTAAAATTTGATATTTAAAATATTCCAGATTTGTATTCACTTGCATCTTGCATGAACACTTCTAAAGCATCCTTCTTCCTTTTATTTTGTCTTTCAATAGTCTTGGCCTATTTGCTGGATTTTAAAACTGTCATCTCGGCTTCACAAATTCTAACTTTGTCAGTTTTTCGAAGGTCTTCACAAGTGTTTATCCCAAGATTTATTTTTAGTTTTCTTAATAATATTTTTCCTGCGTGTGCATTTTCATTAAATCATATCACTGCGTCCATTACACAAATTTTAAAATTTTTTTTGCTCACAATTGTATTTTTTGAAACTTCATTCTATACAAAGTTATTGAAGCTTTCATTTGCGTTCCGGGTACGATCATGCAAACATTTGAGTAAAATTTATTTTGCAGTTAAGTCTCTAAATACATGTTTAAAAAATTATGTATATGTTTGTAATTATGTTTTTAATCTTGACAAGAACTGGTTCTGTCAGGGAATTTTGTAGATATACTTTTCTCCAGATACAAAGACATTTGTTGTAACCGCCATAGCTGTTGTTTACATTTTAAAACTGCAATTTCTCGGGTATTAAGCTTTAAACCTATACATGTTATAAATTTTTGAATCAGCATTACATTTACTGTTTTTTAAGATAAAATCAAAAAATCGATTTTCCGAAGGTGAATAACGTACCGGTTCCCTTAATGCTCTTTAATTTTGATCTAAATGACTTATTAAGAATGTATGAATAGCCTTCATGAACACGTCTACATCAAAATGTTTTTCCCTGTATCTAAGATATTTTGTTTCTAAATTCTAAAAATTCAAAAAGGGACAAAAACAATTGTGAGATATTTTTTCCAATTCCGCATTTAAAAACAAATCTTTTCTCTCAAAGAACGAAAAAAGTATCTTTCTCACATTTGTACCTAGAACAGATAATTTAATTAAACGCAGAAAAAAGAAACATAATATAATTTCGTCATAACGGATTTTATTGTTTTGGACTAAGAAATTAAAACTCCAATAGCAACCTAAAATCAGGTGCGAAAATAGTCCTACTTGAATAACTGCGGTAGGTCTGCGATGTTAACCTCCTTACTTTTTAATCAAACATTCTACTACTTTTTTTCTTTACCAAATAGCCGGGGAAATTTGATAAAGAGTTACTTAACGCAATATGCAGGAACTCATAACACATTCTTAGAATGAAGAGCATTTGATGTAGAAATAAAATTTGTATTCTATTGTTAAGTTGTGCTACTTTTCAAGATTTTTTAAGATAATATAAGGATACAAAATTATAATGTTTTAAGAATCGAAATCATTTTTGGCTTATTTTTTAAAGAAAACTATTTCATTAAAAAACATAATTTGAAAATGTTTAAATAATGGTGTTTTTTTGGTAAATATTTTTTTTAAATTTTATTACTTTTACTATTTTACAGTTATATATATATATATATATATATATATATATATATATATATATAATACAATTTCAATTATTGAGTTGCATCTATTAGAATCCATAAGGGTTTTGCTATTTCTTGTCAAAGAACAATGACTGTCTCTTCTCTATCCCTGTACATTTATTATAAATTCTTTTACTTTTTCTCTTGATGATTTTTTTTAATTCTGTATATTTTTTTAAGAGAATACAGAATTATTATGTCAAGAATCGATTCCCTATGGATATTTTCCCTATTCTTAATTTTGCATGAACTTTTTTCAAATGAAAGTCTTCTATTTTATTCAATATATCCTTTATCATACAAGCGCTGTTGCAGCGTCAGGTAACCATTGCTACAAATTCCAAGACAAAATTCGAACTGCGATATTATTTTTTTCCCCAAATTCTATAGTAAAAATTAGTTTCCGAAACCATTTATAAGTTAGAAAGATGCTTCTTAAACTGTCAATATTAGCAACCCAATTTTCAATCATTATTTTAATTTCACCCCTTTCATACAATAACAATATATTGAATGTAATAATAATGTTCTTTGATGCTAAAGCTGTAATACCAACTTAATTATAAACCGTACAAATTATCAAGATAAGTATTAAATTTTGTATTGGTGACTTTTAAGTAAAAAAAATTAAGTATGTTATTTTTAAGTAGGATAAGTTTTATGGTTAATCCTAATTTTTCAATTAGAACAGATTGCAAAATATTTTTTAATTAAATTATTTATTTATTTTCTCAATCATCCATTTTTCATCCATTCCAAATCCAACCAGATTTTCTGCGGTGTCTATTTTGAAAAAAATTAGAGTTAAATTTAGAAAAAAGAAATTAGAGTGTTGTCTATTTATAATATTAAACCTTCCTTTTAAAAGTCCATTGTAGTCAGTAGTAATTATTAAATGTTATTAATTTAGCGTTGATAATTACAAATATATTTATAAGTATATAATATCAGTGTAAATAGGTATTTTATTTTTTATTGTGCAAGTATGTATATTTTGTTTTGCTTCTTCTCAATAAATTAATAGATTTTAAAAAATTCTTTTATTTTCAACTTTTTGATATGCTCGCCCCCCCAAGTAGGATTATAACCACCCCTAGGGAGAGCAACCCACAGTTTGAGAACCACTGAGTTTGAGAGTAACAGCAAACAATTTATTTAAATAGGTACATTACAATTATGCCATTATACTACCAAACGATTTTTATAAAAGAAAAGTATACTGAGCGAGAGGATAATAGCAAAGAATTTATTAAATAAGTATATTATAATTGTGTTATTACACTACCATACGACTTTTATAAAAAAAGTATAAATAATTTATCTACCAAAAGTTATTTTAATAATTATTTTATTCTAAAAATGATCCAATGACGGTTCGTAGAACTTAAGATCTAAACACATATAAATCTAAACTTTTTCCTTAAAAAAGTAATGAAGTATTCAAAAAATAATGTAACGTAGGGACCCTAGGTATAATAAAGCGTACAGGTAGCAAACATAATTCACACAGCTTTTGTAAAAATAATTTCAGTTTTCAATTTTACTAGTGAGTCGAAAAGGCATTTTCATCTTTAGATTTTTCTCTATGATATATTTTGTCGTATCGGTTTCATTTTTACGTATATAGGCCGCGGTAGCCAAGTGGTCTGGGTATCAGATCATGGCTATCGTGTCATGAGTTCGATCCCAGTACCACTGAAGACCCTCCGTGTAGGGGCGCGATGCACGTTAAAAAGCGAGCTCAAAACGTCCTCCCGTTGGTGTGTTATGGAGGTTAGGAGAGGGGGTACCAGCTCAGGTGTTGTCCGCGTCACTTGACCGTGGTTCAAAATTACGCGGACTGTCGCCCAAAGCCCTCGTGTTGCTGAACAGTGTGACGTTAATATTCACTCACTCACTTTACGCATATAGCTGCCATATGTTGTTGTTACTAATGCTATTTGTCTGACTATGTCGGATCGAGGCCCATGAAATTCATCGTGTTAAAGGGCAAGAGAGTATGCCTGCCGTTAGCCGTGGCTTTGAGCACCATACAGGTGGCAGTATGTTTTGGCTTGGTTCCACCCCAATTTTAAGAGAGAACATCCTGGAGGTAGTTAGGGGCTTCCCAACTCTCTTCCTCATCCACCATCCTCAGAAGAGGTCTTGGACATCCTCACAAATACCCCCAACCCTGCCGCAAAGACACTAAACATTTTCAAACATCCATGCCTTCTCCAGGATTCGAACCTAGGCTCTCAGCTTCACTAACCACTTAATGAATGGGTGAGACCTATTATACAAACTTTGCCATATTACTGTCATGTAGGCTCTTCTTGCTAAATCTCACAATATCCAAGCTAGACAACATGAGTCCGCTAAAAAAATTCACTTTTTCTTTTTCGCACTCCCTTTTCACTCTCTACTCTATCTTTTTAAAGCTCCAATCAAGACCGTTTTACCTCCCCTTGAAATCACTTCCATTTCTGATTGGAAAAAGGATAGTCTTGCACGTGACATCCTGGAACTTTGTCCCAAACACTATTGTTTCTTCCAGGGCAAGATCCAGTCTGGTTCATGCCCGATTTGGAGCCGCATGTCGAAAGTCATATAGATAGGCTATCAACTGACATTCCACTCCGACGCACTATACGCAATACCGGACATTTCATCCTCACAATAGCAAACCATCCTGTCCACACAAATATAGCACGGTCTCCTGTAAAATGAAACAATTAAGTGCACCTTTTCAAATGACAACAGGCGTGGCATATCTATCTCTCGCTTTGATGGAAGAAGCCATTTACTGCGTCTTTTCGCCTGAGGTGCCGGGAAAAAGCGAGGAGTAGTAAATAATCGTCAACAAAGAAACTACATTGCAGCTCGAGGCTTGCTGAATAAACCCTTTCTAAACTTCTATGATAAACTTTCTGCATACATTTAGATTCCTTTTTTCAGTCTATTTTGATAAAAATTTATTCCTATCCATACTTTGCGCGCATGGGTTGAAAGATATTTAAGAAAACAAAATGGGTGCCACTGAATGTGATGCTTTCACGACATATTTTCCGGGCGTTATTTGATCCCAAGTTTTCCATATTCAACCCGTCTCTTAAAACAGCTCGAAATATTTGATTTCTTCCAAAGAACTACAGAAAGGAAGTCAGATAAAATTGGTGGAATGTCTCCGAAATAATGTTTTTTCATTTTTGTCTTTTCTATTTCCGTACTCTTGGTTTCCTCGAATGGTAGAAAAGGGTGGAGAAAATGCGAAATGAATGTAAAATAAAATATTTTAAGAAAAAATTACTTGCTATTTTTTTCTTGCATAAGCTCGTTGTTGTCGATGTAAGAACTTTCTTGTATTTATTCATTTTTTCTTTTGTAAAAACCGAAAAAAACTTTTGAAATTAAATTTAAAATATCCTTCAGAGGCTGTGAGAGATAAACAGTTCAAGATTTAACACATTACTTGAGTGTTTCTCAAACTTCAGGGCGCACCCTCTGGGGGCATGATAACTCTATGAGGGGGGGGGTGATCATATTAAAAAGACGAAAATAAAAAGTAATTTTAAAAATTTTTTAATTTACTGAAAGTAAAAAAACAAAATATATTCTCGTAAAAAAATAAAATACACATTTACAATGAAATAATACACTTATAAATGTATCAGTTCTGCACAGTGTATTTTATAATTAATTTAACTATACTAAATTAGATCAAGTTTAATAGCTATCAGTGATCCCCATAGGCTTGTCATATATAAAATTCTATACACAAATTAACATTTATCTTGCTAATTTGTGAGGTTTATAATTAAAATCTCTTAATTGCCAATTAAAAGCTACGCGATTCGCTCTCCAATGCTTCCGTTCTCCGCGTAGACATGCGTATGTGATGTATTGGGGGGGAGGGAAGAGAAAACGAATAAATAAGCGAATCCTCTGAAATAAGTGAATCCTTCGCAAGTACTCTCAACGTCCTTTTATTGTATTCCACTGCCTTCGGAATAATTTTATAGATATCGTATACAGAAGTGCTCGTAATTCGGAAAGATGTATATATATGTTCGAGGCAATTAACGCTTTGGCTAAGCGAGACATTTATATACGCCATTGCCACTTGGAGGTTAAAGTCGTATTGCAACTTTAGCGTAGAAAAATAGTATTATTGAATTCAATACATTGTTATTATATGGAGGGCACGATGAAAATTATGATTGAATATTGGGTCGCAAATAATGAAAGTTTGAGAAGCACTACATTACTTTGTGAACTAATTCGAACGGTTTATCCAAGTTTTGAAGTTTCGTAAATATTTTTCTTTTGTCTTCACAATGGATATAATGTTATTTATGTAAATCACTTAGAAAAGGGATGATACATGTTACTTATTTAATAATTCGACTCTTTAAACCTATTTATGTTCTTTAACAAAATTCTTCTGAAAATAAATTGTTGAAAAATTGGACTCCGAACCTAGTTAGATGCTTTAATGAATGAACCTTCGTAGTAATACAAAAGTATGCATCTATTAAATTTGCTTTTTGTGTTAATAAATATCGCTAGATCAATGATTTCTTAGTTTTTAACCATTTTTCCAAAGCTGAAATAAAAATTTTATGTATGGAAGGAAATACAAAATAAGGATAAACGGAAAAGGAAGAGAAAGTTAAATCTTTTATCGACAGCTCTCAATTTTCTACTAAATCCTTGCAAATTAGAAGTAGAACAAGATATTTAAAGAACTAAACTCCCTTCCCCTCACCTTTTTTTCAACAGCATTGTGACCAATTGACCTCTTGAGTATTTGGGAGTGAGTGAGGCTTAAAATAAATTTATTCTTATTATCTGCATTCACTCTTAATTGTTTTATAACATTTAAACGTCTTTTATTCCAAAAAAGAACCGTAAAATCCGGAGTATAACGCTTACCGAAATTTACGGGACCGCCAAAGATTAAAATGATACCTTCATGAAAAAGATACCTTTAAATATAAACAAGAAAGAGATCACCATTAAAAAAATTAGACTTCCTTACGTATAAAAATGCTGTTTATTTAAAAGAAATGAGAGACACATACCTTATTAAATTAAAGAGATGTAGTCCTAGAAGCATATTATTTTTTTTGAAATTCTGCGGTAAAATACCTCGAATAAAGGACTTCAAAAGATAAGAGCATAGCAAACGTACATTTTAGGGGGATTTTTTTCGTAAAAATTGGGATGCGCCCTATACGGTGAATATACTATGTGAGCGACTTCTATTTAAAGCCGCTCCTTCGCCGTCCTGCCTACCTAAGGATGTGGGAGGGGAAGCAAAGCATCACCAGGAACTTCAATAATAATTATAATTTTATTACTATTCAATTACACTAATCAACCACAAGTGAAACTACAAGAGCATACCTAAAAGTGATATAAAGAAAGCACTCTACAATAAGTAAACAAGTACAAGTAATCTGTTTAATTTAATCTAATCCTTTCTATCTTAGATTATTGATTCTCCATCCACAAATTTATTATAGTGGCAAACACGGTCATTTAACTCAAGTTGTGATAATGAATTATATCTCACCTACGTATCACCGCAACAGTTCCTCTACTCCTTCTATCTTACATTTACAAAACCTTGACTTTTATAGTCAAACTAATCTACATATCAAGGTTTCTTTTTGAGGGCTGGCTGTGAATTAACGCAAAAGATAGTCCCAAAGTTTTCCCAAGAGGATTGATCAGAAGGTCGTGTATAGATCCGTCACAACTATAGTGTTTGAATTAATTAGTACAAGCATATTTTTCTTGTCTGAATGGGTATGTGATTACCAGTTATGTCCGAAAAAACTATAAATCAGTTATATCTGCATAAATGTAATGTGATGTATTGACTTTGACTATAATTTGCTCTTTTTACTGGTTTTAGCTTATCAATAGTTCAGTTGCGGGCATTTCAGTGCGGCAGCTGGTAGTTATAATTTTGCATTACGTGTAACACGTATTACTTTTGCTTGTTCAACGATAGATATTACTCCAAGGAAGCGTTCTAAGATCATTTCTCTATAAATGAATATACTTCAGTGAATGTGAGAGGTATAGATAGGACAGTGGTGGGGATAAATCAAGTGTTTCAAGCATTTTAAGATTATTTCAAGATTCCGGAACACCCTCTCCAAACAGAAAAGGAAAATATAGGCTCAAACGGAAAATATTCCCATTTACTGATAAAATTCTAATAAGAAATTGCAAAATAAATCCAAGAAAGACAAGCACAGACCTTCAAAAGGATGTATTAGATCATGGAGTTGAAGTGAATACCACAATTGTTCGTAAGGAGCTTCTGGAAGTTGGTCGTATGGCAACAAGCTCAAGAAAAAAACAATTTCTAACACAGAAATTAATGGGAAATTGTTTATTCTGGGCGAAAAATTATCAATTTTGGACTTCTAATGGCAGGAAGAAGGTAATTTTCACTCAGGGACGCATTTTTTTGTGCAGGAATACAAATCTAGTGCAGTAAGGCAAAATGAAGCTGAAACTCTCCTACCAGACCATATCCAACAGACTGTAAAAAACCCCTTCTGAAAAGATGTTTTGGGGTTTTTTCACTACAAATGCACTGGAAGTTTAGTTCTTCTTAAAGGCATGATGAATTCTGTCAAATACATAGAAATATCACGAAATGGAATTGTTCTATCCATGGGAACATTTGACGGAACATTTCAATAGGCTTTTTGTCACAATTCAATATTAGTCCAAACTTTTATGCGGGAAAATGAAATATAACTGCTAGTTTGGCCTGGTAGTTGTCCAGACTTAAATCATATTGAGAATTTTGGCGTATTTTTAAGAATTGTTAAGCTAAGATGAATTGCATGACAACCAAACAGATTATAAACATTGCATTTCAAATGTATTTTCTCGATGATGAAGTCAAAATAATGTGAGCTACACAGTGGAATCCGTGCCAAAACGTGTTCAAGGGGTAATTTCTGCTAAAAGACCACATATTTTATACTAAAAAAGAGATTTTCAATCTTCTTAAGGTATTAATTATTAAAAGCTAAGGGGTTTTAGAAAAAGTCGTTTTTCTTTATTTGTCCCAATTAGTTCGAATGGTATAGTACCTAAAAATTCAAAAATGCAGCTTAAAAGTACGGGTAAACAAGTTAAATATATACACCAGGTTAGACACCAAAGTGGTTAATTTCCAGGTTTTGAAAGGTTTCTCTAACCTTTTGTGTTTGTATTGTATCATGAATCTGAAGACTTACTACCTCTGACAATAAAGTTTGGTGAATAGTCCTGTAACATTAACGTAGATGAAATATTAACGAAAATTTGCTTACTGTCTTTCGAAATAGTCACCTCTCATAACTATGGACTGCTGAGACCTGCTATACATGTACTGAAAACTTTGCAATAAATCTTCTTTAGAGATAGAGTTCAAATGCCTCGTCACGTTTCATTGGATGTCAAAAATATTGTCAAATCTATTTCCAATCAAAGCGAGGAGGTTGAGTCGTGGGAATTGGAAAAAGTCTTGAGGATTGAGATCTGGCTAGAATGGTGGATGTTCAATTTGCACACCACACCTTTTTTGCCAGAAATTGTTTCACAATATTGGCTGTGTGAAGGCGAGCAATGTCCTGAACCAAAATTCCATGAACCTTATGCGTATTGGGATCGTAACCTGCGTACACGCTTCATGAAACGGGGCAAAATTTCAATGTACCTTGCAGGAATCATCGTCCAGCTATCATATTCACAGTTAATCGACGATCTTTCGTGATTAATTTACTCACTTTCTCAATGTTTTCGTCACTGACGGAGGTCACAGGTCTTTCGCTACGGGGGTTGTCAGAAACATTTTTGGCCTTCTCGAAAACGGGTGCACCTCCCGTACACACACTTCATGGACAGTGATTGATCTTCATAAACATTTACCGCCATCATATAAGTTTCTGTCGGTGTGTTGCCAATCTTAAAACAAAACTTTAAATTGATCATTTTTTCGCGCTCATTTTCCTGTTTTCAGTTAAGAAACAACGCACTAAACAAGCACTTTGTAAAACAAGTCTTACACAGAACACAAGCAACACTCAACTGAACAACGGTGGTGGCAGATGGTTAACACTTGCCACTACACATGTGCAACATTTTGTTTCGCCAGTGTTGCTAGATCAGATGTTCTGACTTCATTCACCGAACTTTATCGTCTAAGGTTGTATAATTAATGTCCTTTTCCCACTATTTAAGAAATATTAATTATTATATTTAGAAACAATGCTAAGTATGAGTCTGATTAGACCAATCAGTGTGCGAAGACCGGGAAATCTTACGAGTAAAGAAAATTCTGGAATTTCCGGTGTTAAGAGTGGAGCTCGTTAGAGAATCAGTGTTCGATTGGAAAACCTTCACAGTTGAGTGCTTGGGAGTTTGATAAACACCGTTCATTTAAAATATTAGAAAACCGATTAATTCACTTCACTACAGTTGCTCTTCTGAAATATTTTAATTCTATATTAAGAATGAATATTGGTATACACACCTTTTTATTTCTCTAAAATAAGTGATTTGAAAAAAGAAAAGGAGATAAACAAGAGGTATTGAAACGAATTATTGTTAAGGGCGTTGTGTTTTGTTGAAAACATCTCAAACCTATGAAATTTTAATTATCAAGAAATAAAAAATTTGAAATATGTCCGTGGTGCAAAAAAAAAAAAAATGCACTGTTTGCGTGTTTTTTAAAAGATGTATTGAAATTTTTTTTCAATACATCTTTTAAAATAACATTTATATTCTTTCAGCAAAATCTTTTCAGTTGGCAACGAGATAAAAAAAAACTCATCAAATTGCTGTTTTTTTAAAAAAATTTCTTTTGAAATTCTGTGAATAAATTTTAAGAGAATAAATGTTTGAAGTTGATAAAAAACAAAATCAATGAAATTCAAAGTTTTTTCTGAAGCAATAAAACATGTAAATTATTTTTTTAATTTCTTTATAAGTTTATTTAAAAAACATAGAAATGCTTTTCGATTCTCTAACAGATTTCTATTTTTTTTTTAGTCATTTTTTTATTTTGTTAAAAATCAATATATTTTAAGATTTTTTCATTAATTGGTTTGTGCATCTCACAAAGACTTTCTGTGTGTTTGGTTTCTTCAGAGTTCTATTCAACTAAATTATTCAATTATTGAATTTAACGTAATTTCTTATGCTATTAATTTTTTACTAATAAAAAATAATTTTCAGGGAGTGAGTGCTAAACACAAACAAACAACTTTCTTGAAATTGACTTTCCGAAAATTGTACAGCTGTTAATTTTGAAAACAAAAACATAAAACAACATTTTAACTACGTTTTTCATATGCTTCATCATAATTCAAAAGCTATTTTAAAATGTTTAATAGAAAAAGCAACGTGGAAAGCCACGCGATAGAAGTGAAACTTCTTTGGCTACGACGTTGGCTGTAAATGCCGGAATAGATTTAATTATATTAAACTGCTGGGGAATTTACTTTAGTGAAATAAAATTCAAACTTCATCCATTGTATGAAAATAATATTTTTATTCAATTTTCTGGCATCATCATTTTTCAAAAAAGACACAATAGGTGTGTAGTAACTGAAGTAGGATATAAAAATCTTCGATTGTAGTCAATCAAGAAAACGTGAGAAACTACATCAATCGTAGTTCTTTATATTGTTGTTCCTTCTATAGAATCAGTATTCATTGGCAAATTCAGTGTCCAATTTAAGAATTCAATGAGTGCCTTTGCTTCTTCTGAAGCAAAATTAACATTTAAGTCTCCGGTTAAGATAATCGGCTTTTAATCATCATCGGATCCAACGTTTGCTGCAGCCTCTGGTGTGTACAGCGCTAAAACCTTATGGATGAAGATGATAACAGGTGCGACAGGACTACTTGGTGATATATAGACTTTCGAATGGACTTGCTGCTAGTATTCCTTTTTTTGTTTTTCTTTCACGAAATTCTTTTCCTCTTTTTGCATTTATTCTAGGCATTCAGACTAGAATTGATTTTAATTCAACGGAAATAAAAAAAATACATATAAACTTAATGCATCACTCATATAAGTTACTGTGTTTGCTTACTAGACGCTATCCGCAGTGAATCTGGCGCGAACGTTAGTGACATATACACAATGCCCCAGACACTCCCCTAACGGGAAGTGACATATAATGGTAATATTTTTGGCTCGTTTATTCGTTGAAAACGGCACGTTTATAACATAAAAACTACGAAAATACGCCACAGGACGAGTTTGTTACGAGTAGCAAGGATACCCACATAATATCTCCAATACCTAAGAGCCTTTCGTCTAAGCAGCAAGATGCCACGTACTTCATACCTCTGATGCAATTCCCCCTTAGCAGTCGTCCAACTTTTTCACGTTTATGACGCAAGTCACATGTTGTCCCCAACTCCCTATTCCTCCCACTCGCTATCTCCCACTATGGTGACGATTTGGGGGTATGGAGGGGGAAATCACTACTTCCGTTCGCTTTCTCATTGTTACGCAAAACTGGGCAAATTTCCCATTCACTCTCGCGCCTAAGGAAGTTTCACTTCAAAAATATGACAACAATAGCATTTTCTTATGAATTTGTGATGGATCTATCCGCTTCCTTCCTTTAATATAATCAATCCTCTTGGGAAATCTTTGGTCTATCATTTCGAATTTATTCACAGCAAACCCTCTGAAGAAGACAACCTGATTATTCAGATTAGGTTGGTAATATATAGTCAAGGCTTTCAAGCTAGTGATATAGAATAGGAGGAGAAGGATAGATTGCTACTGATCAGGTATTATACTATTTTATAGCGCATTTCAGAGATTAGATAGATGAAAGAATTAAAGTGATGATTGGTCACTAAAGTTTAATTATTGCTCAGATAACTGGAATAGTAGATTTCATCCTGAAATAAGAGAGTTGATATATATATATATATATATATATATATTTAAAGTCTTCTCATAATTCGCGCATCTCGTTATTAACCCACATATTGCTTAGATTGAGAACGTGTCTTCTCGTAGAAATTACTTGAATTGTGCTGTTAAATTGTGTGTTGAATAAATAGATTTATTCGTTGATATGGCTGGTCATCCTTCCCTTTCTCCCACAGCTCTTGGAAGGGCTGAAAGAAACGTCTCAGTCATTAAAACTTTGGAATCTATACTATCTTAAAATAATTTCAAGAATAACTTAGCCTTAAAATACAACAAACCAAATCATAATCGAAATAAAAATTATATTCATTCTATAAAATAACTTCAAATTACTTATTACAAATTAATTTGTTTTAAATAAAACCCATTTTACTCTACATGTTTGACAAAGAAAGTCATTCTATGAAAGAAGGGAAAATAAATTAAAAGGTCAATCATTCCACCAGAGCTTCCGCTAGAAAGGGCACTAGCTAATCTAATTCCGGAAGGAACACTTCTGATAAGCCTATTTTTATGGACTTGACTCTTGGAGCTTGCTAGGAGCTCATTTGCTAAACCTAAAACAATGGAAGCTATTGGATAAAATTAAATTCTATTTTCCCCTTCCTCGTTTAATTAAATCTTCTATCCCAGGTACGAATGAGAAAAAGGATTTTCGATCTTTCAGAGAGAGAGGAGTGTTCTAAAATGCGAATTGGGGGAAAAGATCTTTTGGTTGTTAAGGTTTTTGAAGTGAAGAAAGTTTTAATATAGTAAAAGCAAATTGTGATGCAAATACTTTAAATAAATTTGTTATAGATTTTGGATTGTACACTAAAATTTGTAATATATTAAAAATTTTAGAGTATAATAAACGAAATTTAGAGTATATTTTAACGAAAATGACGGTGATTTCTATAGTTCCTAAAGAATTATGACGATTTCTTAATTTTCTATTGAATTATTCTAATTTTTGGATTTCTCGTGGATTTAAAGCCATTTCTGGATTTCTTGTAGAATTATGGCAGTTTTTTCTGGATTTCCTTCTCTTCTGTTTATGTCTCAATAAAATGATTCGTTATGCACTCAATATTACAATGCAGTTTAAGAACAAAAGAATATGATTTGTACAGGATGTTGCCAAATTTGACCAACAAATTCAGAAGGGTGATAGTAGGCACCATCGAGATGACAAATCAACATAGAACAGAAGGTCGAAAACCACATTTAGTCGATGAAAACCGCAGTAATAGTAGCCATCGAGAGGACAAAGAGCCAGACGAGGGGTGTGGATAAAAAAATACGGCCGATTCGCAGCAACGTGGTAGAATTCAAGAAACCTGACGTTTTCAAATTTCCCACTTCTCTTGGAATTGCTGCTGGGATAAGCGACCACTGCGCAACAGAACGTGTGTCCCATGCACTATGGTGCAATAGAACATTTTTCAATTGTGGTGCAAACGACCTCCATACAGTAGAACGTCGTATATCCGAATGAATTGGGACAGGACTCCGTTCGGATACGCGATTGTTCGGATAACCGTAAACGGAACGCGATCCATGCAGTATATGAAACTGGACACTATATGAATATTGAAAATCATGACATACGGGAAACGTGCTTGAAGAAAAAGCGCAAAATAGGTGCAAACTGTCGCAATTTTACCTTGATTGTGGAAAATAATCACTTATTTTTCGCTATACCATTGTACACCTTCAGTTTTTCACTGCAAGGTCTCTGATTCTCTAAAGCAGCAGTAGTTGAGTAGGACAGCACTCTGATTGTTGTTCGTACCACTCCATAGCTGTCTTTATCGCAGAAAAGCGTCAGCATTTGGTGAACCCTTGTAACTTTCCTTGTTGTTCTCCTCGTTTTCATCCGTTTCATCGTCGACAGGAGCGGATTCTTCTTGCACGGAAGTTACTATCTCGTCAATATTTAACATTTGAAATCCACAGTCTTCTACATCTCATGCCATCCAGGTTTCTACATCAACAAAACTGAACAAAAGTGCACGTATACACCCCCTCACTTGGAAACAAACTGACCTAATATTCTGCGCAGATGTTTACCAAATCACTCAGCTGAAATCCCCCAAATATCCCTCACCTTGGGATTTCCCGTCACTTTTGGCCTCACAGGAAACAAATGTCGAGCATTCCACTGTTCGAAAACGTATCCGGACTTTGGTTCGGATATTTGACCGGATAATACACGTTTGGATAAACGACGTTCTACTACATTACATATTCTGTGAGGTGGATTGCACGCTGCAGACCTGTTTTTGGCCTCCTAACTCTCTGGACTATCCCTGGAATTTTTTCGGGGTCATCTGAAATTGCCTGTGTATGAAATGCTGGTGGCTAAATGAAGGATCTCACGGAATGGTTCGTCGTCGCTTCAGCTGATATCGTCAGCAAACCAGATTTGTTTGAACCCACCCGGCAATCTGTCATCCATTAGTATGGCCTGTGCTATGACCTAAACGGTCGGAACTTCGAACCATTCCTGTAACAATCATTTGTATTTGCATTTCTGACGTCAAACTACGGTGCATTGTTCTAATTGTAAATATGCTGTACGTATAACAAATGTAATTCTTACCTTTTATTTTCTCTTTCCATTCCACTTGACATCAAGGTCGTCAGTTTTTGCTAACTTTGACTTTACGGCCATATCCTTTGAGGGGCCTTAGCTTGTAGGCGAATTATAAAAATATATGTTTGGATATCGCCTCTTTGGGTATGTCATACCCTGCGCGTGAATCACCGTTAAAGCGTTGAATGCATGAGCAAGTTTTAAATCTGCCTTATGCTATGCCTAATTATTGTAGTTATGATAAAGAAATGGGACATTTAAGTAATTTAATACATGCAGAATTTAATAGATATAGTGCAACTGTATTTTCGGATGAAGAACTTCTCTTCGCGGTTATGATGAGGAAAAATCTAATGACGAAGATTATAACAGGAAGTATGAATCCTCCACTGAAATCGATCCAGATTTAGAAAAGGGAGGCACTGTTGGAAATAAATGGTTTATATATATAGACACCAAAACATTAGGGATGAACGGAATTTTAAAGAATATAACTGGTAGACATTTTATCCACTTTCAGATGAACTTTTGAAAATAAAGAAGAACTATTGCTGGAACAATAAGCGAAAATAAAAAAAGAAGTTCCAAAATTTTTGAATTTACTCCTATATGTTTAGTTTGAAAAAGATACAGATTTTTAAAAAAATTAAGATCCAGTGATAACATTGCACTCACTCCCGACGCGATTAAAGGAGTATATAAAAAATGTACTGAATGCCCTTATGAAAAAAACAGAAAAACTAAATTTTCGTGTGAAAAATGTTATAAACATGTTTTTCTTCCTTTTGAACCTTTGTATACAAATTTTACGGTAAAAGTACGATGTAAACACCCTTGAGTATGGCACACCCTGCGCGAGAAATTAAGGTCGTTTTTTTGGCGCGAGTGATGCCGGGTTAAAGATCAGCCATAATAAGAACAAATCTATTTTATTGTTTCATCAAATAAATTTAACAACCTAGGGTGGGAAATGCACCTTTAATTAAGAATAGGAGCAAAAGCACGGTAGAAGAGATAATTAATATTTAATTGTAAATCAAATAACTTACTCTTAGAACGTTTTGGTAATATACGATATGAATAGTCGTAATTCCGTTCTCAGCTAGTCGACTTCTAGTCGTTATTAATCTATTCCAACTTCTTGAATAAATCGTCAATTAACGATTTTTAATTATTCAACAATTCCTCATCGAGCAACTCTCGACTAGCTCACAGCTACTTTCCTCTGATCGCTAACTCCTAACCACTAGCTCCACGTACCTAAAATTTAATGCTTAAATATCATCCTTCATTTACATAAACCATGTCTTCTTTTTTGGAAGAAAGTTTTCAATTGAACAATATTTAAACGAAATACTTTTCCCCAAGAGGATTAATAGGAAGTTCGTGGATATACCCGTTACACACTGCAGATAAATTATTCTCATAATAATTTTCTGTTAGAAAATATTTATTATTAGTGCTTTGGCAATCTACAGATACAAGAATCAAAGATTAGGTTATGGTTCTTTATTTTAAAAAAATACAAACAATCAAAAATTTGAATTTACTGTTGAACATTTCTCATTATATCTGACTACCCTATAATTGTAAATTTTGCCAAAAATTACCAAATTTCTTTTATGATTTTATTTTATATGCCATCTTATTAGCTTTATAAAACGTTTTGGCCATGTTTATGCTATTTTTTGTCAATTTGTACCTATTTTTTCCCCTTTTAGTAATAATAATTTCTTTTTCTCTTCTTAATTTCAGCATATTTTTCTTAAAATGTAATAAACAAATCTAAAAAAAAACAGAAAAATCCCTACATCTCCATTTTTTTTTTAAAAAAAAGAGTTGTCCCAACCAGTCGAATACCTTAACTTTATTCTTTCACCTTTAAAAGAAATCTTCAAATCATCTAGGGAAAGTTGTCCTTTATCTATAATTAAAAATAAATAACTTTTAAATCGAGTAAATTATTTTGGCATGTGTATAATAATCTTAGTTTAATCCGAATTTAAATTGAGATGAGGTTTAAAAGCAGAACGATGCAAGCGGTAATCCGATTTCACGTCTCAAGTCAAATTCAAGAGCGATTTCAATTGTTTAGGAAGCGATTATATAACTTAACGGGATTCTTGTATTACTATGCATTGGATATGTCCTCCATTTCATCTTAAATTATTTGAGTTAAATATTTAATGTGCATATTAACGAAAATGAGGAGGACATATTCCGTAACAAATTAAGTCTTAGTTTAAGTATTTATATTTTAAACATAGACAGTGATGGCAAAAATTGTGGACACTTTCTTAAATAGTTATGTTTTTAAAGTTTGTATGCTTATAGAATATGTTACGTTGCACAAAGCGTAAAGTCTTTTGTATCACTTTAAAGAGAGTTTAACATTAAATTCAACACAAAAAAAGAAACTTCAAATATTTGCAACTAAAAAAAAGAAATGCAGCAATAACTATCGATATACATTAGATACGGATGATAGCAGTAAGTTATCAGTGCTTAGTGGGGTAGACTTAACTTATTTTTAAAGCTTCACATCGGTGTTTAATTGAGCTGAATATAGTTTTGATCTCCTTCTTCATTATTATATCCCAGGAAACAATTATATCTTCAATTAGCTTCTTTTAATTTCATGAGTACCTCATTCGGACAAGAGCCACAAGTTTTCGATAGGATTAAGCTCACGATTGTTTCCTGCCCAGAACAACAATTAAATGATTTTAGAACGATACCAGTCTTTCGATTACTTTACTGCATGGCAAGTAGCAGAATCTTTTTAAAAATAAATGAAGCATTGTTGGTAAATAGATACTTGAGAATAATAATAGATACAGCATCCCACAGTTTGAGAAACGCTGCTCTAAGTGTAGTTGGCAATAACGCTGGGTCAACAGAGGCCACAAATGGGACGTCTGCTGTGCAGTTCCATATCCAACAGTATTTGCTGAACCGGTGCTCCGAAACACTTGCACTTGGACCTGTATTGTATTGGGTTGTCAGCTGAGCCACTGTCTGAGTTGATTTTGCTTCACCAAGCGGGACAATTTCCGACGTCTATTTTCTTTAATGACCCATGGACGTCCCACAGCTAAGTGTCTACTTCTGGTTTCATCTCATTCATCCACTCTGCATAAATACTAAAAACAGCAGATTACGGTCCACTCTGTGACAAGAGTGCACACAAAGGCGGGGGAGGGGTCCACGGGTCCGGACCCACCATCTCATAACCCTTCATTTTCTTCCGATTCCTTATAGTCCCATGTATATTGCATGTAAAATGTAATAAGTATTTTATATTAGTAATTTTTTATTTATTAATGTTAATTACTTATTCAGTAATTTATTTTTTACTGTGTTTTGTTCCCGACAATAAAATAAAATATGTTTGGATGCGTATTGGGGTATGATACGAGAATGGTAGACCTTCAACCCTCGACCCCCCCCCCCTTCTTTTTAAAAATTCTTGTATACGCTACTGCTCAATGTCGTATGTGTGATGAGATAAAGAAAAGAGGTTATTATTATAACTTAGTAATAGGTACGGAATATATGTACTTACTACCTAAAGAACTAAAAGAGAAAAACAACATTTTTTTAATCGTTTTTAAAGCAAAATGCGATACAAACTTAATAATATAATAGCTCCAAATACAACTATAGCAAGTGATACATTTATTATGAAAAAATTCAAAATACATTAAAGAAATAAAATATTTTTATCTAAAGTTAGTTTTCGTAGCTATAGTCAGTAGAAGGCTTAGTTTGCGTACTTTCAGCCAATCTTGAATTTTCAGTATATAATTATTAACTGGTAAAATTTTTAGGCGGTCACCTCAAAATGTCTTGGCGGTCCACCGGTCGATCGCGATCGACGTAATGCCCACCCCGGGTCTACACAGTTCCCCCCCCCCATAACCTTACGGCACTCTACCTCCTAATCCAAATATTTCAACTCGATGAAAAGCAAACGTTTTTAATCATTCGCTTCATCTCTTTCCAAAAATGTTCATTTAAATGTTGTTGTTTTTTTTCAAAATATGCCATCGCAGAGTCAAGAACCATTTCACTGACTTATTATACTCTAATTATTTAGAAATAATAGAACACAAAGTATTTAACAAAAGCCAGCGTTTTGTTAGCTGCATATTTCCAAAGCAATTTAACAAATGCAGATGATTTTTGAATTCTTTTAATATTGCACTCGAAAAGGAGTAGAGACCTTTATTTGTTGCCTAATTGCTTTTTCTCAGATGTTTTTGGTATGCAATTAGCTTAGAAAAAAATAAAGTTGTTTCGTGAATATATAACAAGATGGCAATTACTCTATAGAATGCATATATTTCAGTTAATTGTTCTTCATAGAAAAAAACTGCTGATCAAAATTAACGTTTGAATTTACATAAAATGCTATTTGTTTGCATATGTTGAAAAGGTCTTTCATCTGAAATACTTCTCTATGTAATGAAAGATACTGTTTCGAATATTTTAATTGGGTTCTAGTAATAAAGTAAATTCATGTTCATTAAATTGCTTTCCAAATAACAAGTATTAAAATGATTGGATTTAAGACATATATGTACAAGGATACTAATGCTTCAGATATGCTCAGAAATATATAAAATATATATCCTTTTTTTAATTAACACTCTTTTATACGCTTCACTTGTATGTAACGGAATCTTTGAACTCCATTTTTACCAACTTTAAAAGGCCAGATTAATTCGAAATTTTGCACACTTGTTAAGTACGCATGACAATACAATAACTTAATAATTTTGTTCCATTGTCCTGATCAGGGTTATCAGGATTAACGATTCTCCATTTCCAGATCTCATCCCGCATCTGGTGGCTCTAATTTCAGATCTCATTTCCAGATTTGGCGAATAAAAGATTAAGTTACAACTTAGTTCAATTAACTATAAAAGGGTGTTTTTAAGATTTTTTGAACTATAATTTTGATTTCATTGAAGTGAATAATATTGGGGGTCCGAAAAGTAAGGCTACGCTTTCAAGCAGTTTACCAGCTCAGGTGTTGTTCTCGTCACTTGACCAAGGTTCAAAATTATGAGGTCTGTCGCCAATAGCACTCATACAGCTTTTTTTTTATCGTAAATTTAACTCTAGTTAAATATGAGCGTGTGTTTTTTGTGATTAAAATTTGGAGAAACCAAAACTTGAACTATATTTATATTGTGTCAGATATAAATAAGATACAGTTTTAACAATTTCGTTTGTTCAGTTATAAAATTGATTCAAAACAAACTAAATATGTGGATTTTTTTCCCTAAAAAATGAAATAAAATTCTTTAAAAATTCCTTTGTCTCTATATATTGGTTTAATTTAAAAGTTTCATTTGAAATTATTGATTTATGTTGAAATATGATTAAAATATTTAAAAAACTATTTAAAACTCTAGAACTTCAGATGGTATATATTGGAAAAGTCAAAGCATTTTAGCAAATAAGCAGTAATATGAATATTTCTCTAATAAAACGTTTTCAGTTATCAAAGATAGTTAATTACACTACATGAAAATGAAGGAAGACTCATTATTATTTTCAGCTTCTTGTCCATTTATATTTATGAGCATATGATTTGAAATCATCTTACAATATATATCTTACAATATATAAAATCTGGACTTCTTTTCTAAATTACGAATAATATTTATAGTGACAGAGTAAATAGTAATTACCGTAAAATACAGCTTATAACGCGCACTTTTAATACAAAAAATAACATCGAAATTAACAGGTGTACATTATACGCCGGGTATAAAAATGATAGCTTCAGAAATATAAAAAAAAAAGAAATATGTGCATAAAAAAAACTTAGACTTCTATAAAGATCGGAATGCTGTTTATTTAAAAAACATGCCATACCTTATAAACTTAAAGGGACTGTTTTCTCAGAAATATAGTATTTCTTCAAAATCCTGGGGAAGTACCAGATTAAATGGCTTTAAAAAGTAATAGCAATGCTAACATATATTGCAAGTTCCTTTGTAAAAAAAGGGGTGCGCGTTATACGGCGAATTTTACGGTATATTCCTTGTACTTAATTCCTTCCCAGTCTTCGCCACGCTAAGCTCGGGCAGCGAAATGTACCATCTTGGCTTATCCCGTGTATAATTTGAGCACTGTGAAAATTTACACTGTGCAATCGGTCTTTCCCAAATTATTCCACATGTGCTTTTTATGGTTTGAAATACACTGCTGGCCACCGTAAATGCAACACCCTGAAGGGAGCCCGCAAATAACATGAAATTTACAACATGCATTAGCGGAGGTGAGATATGCAAATGATTAGAATTTCAGCGCAGCACACATCACACACGCCTGTGGCGCCACCTCAAAGCGCTATTTAAGGCTTGGAGATTTCGACGATTTCAAGTTCGGCAATTGAGTTTGTTTTGTGGTTTTTTCAAAAAACGATCAGTTATGTCTCGTATAAAACAGCGATCAGCTTTTGATCAAGTATCCGAGTTCAACAGAGGAAGGATAGTGACCTGCCAGGATTGTGGATTATCTTTCAGAGAAATCGGTAGTCGTGTTGGACGAAACCAAACAACTGTAATGCGGATATGTGACCGTTGGATGCAGGAGGGTACGACGGACCGACGTTGTCGATCGCATCCACCTCAGTTCACACTTCACGTGAGAACAGGCAAATTGTGCACATGGCAGTGACGGATCGCTCAGTCACATCACGAACCATAGCACAGCACATTGAGTCTGTAACGCATCATTCAGTGTCTACGCGTACCATTCGACGCCATTTACAGCAGAGTGGTCTGTCTGCAAGACGTCCATTGCTTGGTCTACCCTTGACGTAGAACCACAGACTTCTCCGCCGCCAATGGTGCGATGAAAGAAGGATGTGGGCGGCAGAATGGAATGAAGTTTTCTTTACTGACGAGTCACGCATCTGTCTGCAACACCGCGATGGTCGGATTCGAGTCTGGAGACACCGTGGAGAGAGGATGCTGAACAGCTGCGTTATGCACCGCCACACTGGTCCTGTACCGGGTATTATGGTATGGTGCGTATTGGATATCACTCTCGCACTCCTCTAGTACGCATTGCCGGTACTTTAAGCAGCCAGCACTACATCTCCGAGGTGTTAAATCCAGTTGTCCTTCCTTACCTTCAGAGCTAGGCCACAGCCATATTTCGACAGGATAATGCGCGCCCACACGTGGTACGCATTGATTGTCCAAAGGTTCTTCGTCAATCACCAGATTAAATTGCTTTCCTGGCCGGCTCGCTCTCCGGATCTTTCGCCGATAGAGAACATGTAGTCCATGGTTGCTCAACGATTAACCCAGATTACACCCCCAACTGCCACACCAGATCAACTTTGGCAACGTGGGGAAGCTGCTTGGTCTGCTGTACCCCAAGAACACATATAAAGTCTCTTTGAATCAATGCCGAGGCGTGTGGCAGCGATGATCTCCAACAATGGCGGCTACTCTGGCTACTGATTCTGGCAGGAGCCACACTTCACAGAAGTCTATAAATTTAATAATTTGATACTTGGTCAACGCGTTATCTACAAAATAAATTTTGTTGGGCTATCTTTTGTCTTTCTTGGTTTTGCATTTACGGTGGCCAGCAGTGTAATTGATAAGTACCTCTCGATGGAAATTTCTGCAAAAAGTGTACGGTCTTTCTGCTAAGCACCCACTCGCTTTTTGGCTTGTCCAAAAGACACTTTCTTGAATGCATTCTCCCAACAGAGAATAAAATTTATCCAACACGACAGTATATTTTTTAGTTAGAACGGTAAATGGAATAAGGTAAGAAGAGACACAAACTGTTCAAATTGCGATATTGGGTTATACGCAGCACCGTGTTTTCGAATTTATCTTACAGGATCAAATTTTGATTAATAATTTCATTATCATTTATGTAAATGTAAAAGATGTAAATAAAAATCTTAATTGAACATAAAAGCTAGGTATTCTAAGCTTTAGATTTATAGTTAGTGTTAATTGATTTAAAAATCTAATGATTTCTGCCGTACAGAAAACCAACATTATAGTTAAATTACTCATTTATTTAAATAGATTTTTTTTACATTAATTTTTAGGAAATTTTTTATACGAATGGTGGTATTTTTGAAAATAAGTACAAAAAACTGACATTTATTGATCTATAATAATTCAGATATAAAATGAAATAGCAAAGAGTTAACGGTACAATATTAATCGTTTTTGTAAGCAGGTAGTAACTTCCATATTAATTTACCAAAATAAAATGTTTTCATTATTTGCGAAAGAAGTAACATTTTTTAAACAAAATAAAGAACAGAAGTATCAGAAGATTCTTAAGTACCGCAAATTTTCAAAGTTTGAATCTTAGAATACCTTGTAATGGATGAGCTATCCCGTCCATTATTGAACGAGAGTTAGAAGGAAAACTAGCCATAGGTCAAAACAACACAATTTATTTACTATTCTTCAACGACAACACAAATTAAACAACCAAAATTAAGAAATGCACCATGTGATAAATATGGAAGCAACAGCGTAGTAGACGAGATAATTGGATATTAAATAATAAAACGGGATCACTTACACTTAGCACTTCTAGGCAATACACCTTTTTATATTTGAAGATAATTTCTAAAGTAATCCAATCCAAACGGACCGGATCCTATTTAAAAACTTATTGAACAAATCGTCAATTTTAATATTAATCAAATAATCTACGAAATGCTCTCGACTAGCTTTATGTTTTCTTACGTTAATCTTCGCTGCTATTCTTTAGCTTCTTACCTCTCTCTCTCTCTCTCTCTCGTGGCCGCGGTAGCCAAGTGGTCTAGGCATCGGATCATGGCTAGCGTGTCATGAGTTCGATCCCCGTACCACTAAAGACCCGCTGTGTAGGGGAGCGATGCATGTTAAATCTGTCGAGAGCTCAAAAGTCCTCTCGTGGATGTGGTGTGGTAGTTAGGAGAGGGGTGCCAGCTCAGGTGCCGTCCGCGTCACTTGGTTCAAAATTAAACGGACCGTTGCCAAAAGCCCTCGTGTTGCTAAACAGTGCGACGTTAATATTCACTCACTCTCTCACTTTAGCCTGAAAGCTAACACTTAAATGCATGACATAATTTACATAGACCACGTCGTTTTCTTCGGGAGGAAGCTTTCAATTAAATAATATTTTTTAAAAAGTTACTTCCGAAGAAAACTATTAGGAAAAACATGGATAGACCCGTTACAATCTTATTTGAAAAAAATTTTGTTGCGACTTAGATTAATATTAGTTACTGTCACTTTTCACATGATTATGATTGACTTATTATATTATGACGCAAAAAACCTCTTTCTACGATTTTATTATAATAATGATGGCCTACCAAAAACATAAAAAATCATTGGAAGTAAAGCGTGAAATTTTTTCACATAATACATCCACTGTCTTAGAATCGAAAAATGAATGTATGAACAGAAAGAAAATCTATTTTCTTCACGTGTTTTGAGAATACAAGAAAATAGTGAAAAACAATCAGAAAGAAACAAGAGTAAGAACAAATAAGAGAGAGAGGGGGGACTCTTCAGGAATGCATTTCAGCATCATTTGCTTGCACACATCGAAAAAGATCAGCTGCGCTCCGTTTTATAGGACAAAAAGGACAATGTTGCTTCCAGTTTTTTAGAGATATTTTCTTCCTTCTTAAAAAAAGCCCCAGAGGCTGTTCCTTCACAAGGATATGGTAGAAAATTGGATCCCTATCGTTGAAACGTTTGACTTTCTTTCTATTTCTATTCGTCTTTATTTCGTAGAACGGATCGTTTTTAGTTCACTTAACTATATTTTAAAAATAGTTCTAAAGAGTAGAAAATTTTCCCTTTTTTTATATGCAGTAATGCGAAGGTAACTCTGAAATTTTTGAGATACGCGAAGACGAGAAGTTCAAAAAACAATTAGCTGTTTAATTCGAAAACACAAAGTATTTTAACACAGCAGACAACTTTTTACTGACTTACTTTGAGTTTTTTACCGTGGAATAAATTTTCGATAAAAGAGAAAGGGGAGTTGACGCGAGAACATTATCGCGCTATGATTTTGTATGATTTTAAAACTGGATTAAATCAAGAGGAATGCTTTCAATGACTGCACTTAGCATTTGATGAGGAATCTTCCTGTCGTTCTACTGTATTCAAATGGTTTAAAGAATTTTACAGTGGTAGCAATTCTCTTCAGGGTGAAGAACACACTGGAAGCCCGCAGTTGGCAGTAATTCCGGATAATGTGTCTATCACATACGATACATGTTAATGGATGATAATCGCTGTACCTACCAAATGATACAAAAGGAACTTAACATTGGATCCGCAGCCATACACAAAATTGTTCATGAAGAATTATATATGAAAAAAGTAGTTTGCCATTGAGTTCCCCATAATCTAAACGAGCCCCAAAAAGAGGAGAATGTCAGAATCACAGTAAAGAAACCATTAAATTGCTAAATGATGGTAGTCATCACATCATTTCTATAATTGTAACTGGTGATTAAGCGTACATACCGTTTTTTGACGGTCCAATACGTCAAGAAAGTAAAGTATGTGTCTTTGAAGATGATCCCATACCCATAATGGTGAAAAGACAACGAGCAATGAAAAATGTAATGTATGCCGTTTTTTCTTTAGAAGTACGGGATTGGTCAAAGTCATCCAGTTGGAAGGACAGAAGATAGTAACAGCAAACTGGTATACCACTAAATGTCTTCCAGAAATTCACCAAGAAGTTAATGCTAGAGGACTAATGCTTCACCATGACAATACATCTTTCCATACAGCCGGATCAACAGTTGAGTTTCTTAAACAAAAACAACTTAAAGTGATTGAGCATCCACTTTATTCTCCGGATCTAGCTATGTATGACTTTTGGTTATTTTTTCATCTAAGAAGGAACTCACGTGGACGTCGTTTTCATTCAGACTAAGAGATTGATGTGGCTATAAATGCATTTTTTCATCAATTCCAAAACGTGAAAGTTTTGAGGCATTTCATCTGAGGAAAATTCGTCTAAAAAGGTACATTGATACTGGAGGAGATTACATTGAACACTCCTAAAATTTTGTAAGTATAACTTTAAAAACCTAGAAGTATCTCAAAAATTTCGAAGTGACTCTTGTACCTCGAGCTTATGCGATAAGTGGGAGAGAGTGATAACCGCGTTAGTCGAATTCACATAAGTCGGGATATAATTACGCAAATAAATACATATAAATTTTTACGAATAAAAATTATTAGTTTAGGAAAAAAAAATGCTCAATTTTACATTAGATACCACAAATACAAATCACAAACCGAACTTATTTTGAAGTAGAAGGATTTATAAAAATCAAAACAAAGTAGTCTGCCGGTTCGAAGATTTTTTCTTCCCTCAAAAAACTTCTCTTAGCATGCTAACACATTTTTTTTATTCTTCCTTTTGCAGAAAAATACGCTCTTCATTGGGGTCTACGTTTCTTAAAATTTGTAGCCCTCTTTCAATTAAACTGATGACTTCTGACAAATTCCCAAACATCATTCAATCTTTTGACTGAACTGGGTCTAAAGATTCAAGTTCTGTAATGGCTTGCAGATGCTCATGCATTTTTAAGATCTCATTAATTATCAAGTAGGGTATGCAATCCCGGAATCCCGCTGTTTTTTCCAATCCCTAAATCCCGGTATTGAAATAACTAATCCCGGGATTTAATTTTCGTCTGAATTATATTTTTTTTTTCTCGTCAATATTTTCTAAGATTTTAATTCTAAGAAAATTTATATTTTGTTAATGAAATTTTTACATAAAATTTTTTGTGCAATTATAAGTGTTATAAGTAAAAAAAATATATGCATAGCTCTCATTTCTGGTATGGGAGAACGTCGCACAGATCTTAGCGGCTCAATGCAATACTTGCACAATAATGTAAGCAACATCTCAATAATAAATTTTCCACAGTTCCTTCTTCAATTAAAACAATAAAGTTAATTAATCGCGGACCTGCTTGAAAGACTTGAGACACACTTCAAATCCCATTGCATTACTTACAGCTCATGTAACTGAATCTTCTACTTCAAATAAGGTAATATTTGAAATTGATTCAAATTCTGATTTAATAACTGCCAATTTATACATAAAAATCATTATGTGTGGCAGAAGAGCAAGTAAAAGTTGCCAAATGGGTATATGCACTAATGTAGTCTATTTGATTTGAGACACTATCATCAAAAATTCAAAAAGAAATGCCTCTTTTTTGAAAATGGAGGGAGACGTGGTGACTATCTGAAAAGAACGTACTCCTATTTATAGACAATAGCACCAACTAGTATAAAATACGAACGAAAGCATTTTTTCGGCAGGACAATTTGTAACAAAAATAAGAAGCCGTTAGAATAATGTAACACTGGAAGAGCTGTGTTTTTTCAAAGCGTGTGACGGGTCTGTAAGCGGTTCTACTAATCCCTTCATGACTCTTTAAGGAAAATATTTATTTTAACTAACTTTCATCGAGTAAGGAAACGTGATTATGTAAATGAAGTATATTATATAAATTCTGTTTTCGCGAGTTTGTA
>BMAO01039411.1:0-15956 GCA_019973975.1 Trichonephila clavata | reverse complement strand
TTTTCAAAATTATGATTATATTTCAAAAATTTTGTACTTTTTTGAAACCATAATCCTTTGTAAATAATGTGCAAAAGATTCGAATTATTTAATTTAAATTTAAAAGAAGTATATCTGTTTGAAAATTGTTTATATTTTCATCCCTCGAGATAAAATTAACATCCCTGAGACCCTTAAAGTGTTATTATTCTACAAATCATATTGGATGCCTATATAATGTCATCAACGTAAGAGAAATTTTTCTTCCAGATGATCGAATACTGTAAGCCCCTCCTTTTTTCTCGAATGACAGATGACAAGTACATCTGGTAAATTTCTTGGTCGCTGGGAAAAATAGTAAGACAAAAAAGAATGTCTGGTTTACTTTCCTTGCTTTACTTAAATATTTTTTTTTAACATTTTTTCAGAACCTAAATAATTTTTTTAAAATAAAAAATAAAAAAATCCAGAAAGCATTAATACTTTTTTATCTGTACTCGTTTTTCAAATTTTAAATTTTAATAACTACACAATAAGCTTTTAAGGCGATATGGTACCATCTTCACAATTTTTTTATTTTTAATATTTGATATTTGGTTTTAATTGTATTTCATAAAGGTTAATATTTAATAATAATTCCATACAAAAAATTTTTAATTTGTTTCAAAATGTTTGTAAAATTTAAATTTTTGTAGCTTTTTTTAAGCATTTTTTAAATCCCTAAGGCTTTTTTAAATCTCTTTTCTTTCAAAATTTTTTTTCCAAGTACCTTATAATGTACTACATAAACTGTGCATGGGCTTTTTTCTGCTGCTTTTCTTTAATTTTTTATTATTTTTTTTTATAGTTTAAACTTCCAAAAATTTCCAAAAAAACATTAATTTTGATTTTGAAATTTTTTAGAAAAAGTACTAAACATGTTAGAGCTAATTGCATGCCCAATTTTACAAAAAAAACATTTCAGAACATGTATAAAAAATTTCAAGCCCATACTTCAATTATTAAAAAGGCCTTAGGGTTTTGAATAACAGTATATGTACAAAAAATTCAACACGGAGAAATATGAGTTTGAAGTTTTCATTCCATGAATAGCATGATATAATATTCATCGAATAGTCTGAAACTTTAATGAAACGTTAATTAGCTTATTTAAAACTACTTACCATAAAAAATTGCGCAAATGTAGAACAATTAAACAGTATATTGCCATAATGAATATATAGGGGAAAAAACGAATGAAAGATCAATATTTCATAAAACTTTATCTGAATAATTATAAAAAATATAAATACACACACTTCAGAGCTAATTCCATGCTTAGAGCTAATGCACAACATGTACAAAAGATGTTTATGCCTTTATTTTTTATTTCCATGATTTTAAAAGCCTTCGCATGTTAAATATTGTACACGAATAAAAGCAAAATCAAATAACAATTTATAGGTAAAATACATCAAAATCTAAGAACTGTATATGTGCATTTGTTTAAATAAATATCTTAAAATATTTTAATAATAAAAGTGTTGAATCTCGAACACATGGGATATATATATATCACCAAAAACAAATATATAAAAATGGGAGAGTTTTTCTATTCTTGCGAATTAGATTTATAAAATTATCTGAGTTATCAAAATGAGATTTAGTATTTGTGTTTTGGGAGAATCCACGTTTTGAAGTTTTATTTTCATTCATAATAATATCTTAAAAAGCACGCACAATTTTTAAATCTTGACCAAATCCATTTGATCTTCCCAGTAAATAATTCACAAACTCGAATTTTTGCATGAATTGCACAATTCTTTCTTAAAATGATTTATATAATGTCAATCTCATTGATGCGCAATAATTAATTCATTTTTTATCAGGCTTGTTTCTAGCAGATAATCTGAATTGCAGGCGTGGTAGTTGCTGTTTAGCATTAAACATTGCTCCATTACTTAATGAAAAATGCAGGTAAAGCTTTGAAATTTTGCAAGCATATTTATAAAGATTCGGGGTATCAAATAAGCCAATAAAAATTTTTTCGACAGTAATGATTTTTAAGGTACCATATCCCCTTAACCCTTTAAGCGGTCCATTTTGTATCCAAAATGCTTCAAAAGAGGTGAATTTTTTTACTGTTTAAAACTAAACACCATACTAAAAAATTCCCATTTTCACCCCCCCCCCCCCTAAAAAATCCTTGACAAAAAAAAACATTTTAGTACCACAGGCGAACTGCATCATCTTTTCAAAATACTAGCACAAAATAATACACCATAAAAATTAAAAATAAGCGTAAATAAAGGAAAGAAAGAAAATGTCAGCGGCCGTACAACGTACGAAAAAACCAGTCGTGGCTAACTTTTGGTGGCCCGTACGTTCTACGGGCAAACTGCTTAAGGGGTTAAATCCGTGTTTCTCAAACTGTGGCCTCGCTTCCTTAAAAGGGCCTGATAACACTACGAAAAAAAGAGAATATTGAAAAATCAAAAACAATTTTTTTAAAAAAAGATTATTAAACAAGCAAAATCCATTCTGGCATAATAAAATTAACATTTGCACTTTTTTTTTACACTTATAAATGCATCAGTACTGTGCAATGTATTTTATAATCAATTTAACAATGAACAAGTAAAAAATTATCAGTGACCCCGTGGGCTTGTCATACATAAAATTATATACAAAAATTAACACTTATCTTGATAATTTGTACGGTTTACAATAATAATCCCTTAACTGCCGATTAAAAGTCCCGAAATTATCCCCAAATGCCGCTGTTTTCCACGTAGGCGAGGTTATGTGGTGTATTGCAGGGGAGGGGGATAAATAAGGAATTCCTCTGAAATAAGTAAATCCTACGCAATCACTGTCAAGATCCATTTATTGCATTTCAAAACTTTCGGAATAATTTTATGAACAGCAGATCACAGAAAAGATAGTACTTCGGAAAGACATATATATACGTCTGGGGCAATTAACGTTTTGGCTGAGTGAGACGTTCATATACGCCGTTGGCACTTAAAAATAAGTCGCATTGTAGCTTTAGTGTCAAAGTATAGTATTACTGAATTCAATACATTATTATTTATATGGAAGGGGAGGCGATGAAAATTGTGGTAGAATATTGGGTTGCAAATATTGAAAGTTTGAGAAACCCTGGGTTAAATACAACAGGAAAAAAAATCGACGAGCATAGAATTAAATAGGGTTTTAAATATTGTGGTCAACACAAAAAAAAACAAATCAAGAAACCATGCATTTCACACGTGAAACTGAACAGACGTAATTTTCATTCTATATATTAAATTTATTTATATTCGAAATCGTTATTATTATTATTATTATTATTATTATTATTATTATTAGGATAAGGGCAACTCGACCATCAAGATTGAAACTGACCTGAACTTTAAATACCACCTTGACTACCGGGTCATTTTTCCGCTTTAGGAGCTTACGAGGCAGGAGAAAAAATGTATCTAGTTTTATATTGAAGATTTTATGTTAGAAAAATTGAAAAATTTAATTTATCTCATCTTACTAAATGATATTTATGTTTCCACATTTCAGATAGAGAAATTAGTTATGTTAGTAGGAGTAAAGTTAATTTCCAATTATAGAAATGGTATTCTTCTTGTGTGTGAACTCATTTCCTTTACAGGACTAAACAGTCATAAAAAATATCGTTACAACTTGCGTCAACAATATATTTATTGAAAAAACTTTTGATTGATTAAATTATATGAAGCTATTTTTTTACTTTCAAGAAAATGATCAAATTTTATTCGAAAAAAGGTGATTAAGATTGGGAGGAATAATTAAGAAACAGCTTGTATTATTTTTTTATTACGCTCCTTGAAAACTCTCAATGATTTGATTTTTCCCAGTCTCGACCAAGAAATGAGAAAGACATCCGAACTCTTCGAAATACTATACCACACCACGTGAGGACTTTAAGCTTCGACAGATTTAACGTATGCTACTTTTGTCTCCAGGAATAACACCGGCCATGAACTCGCGACCTCTCAGCTAGAGAGCATACTTAAAGATGGGACATCATTACCATCTGTTACCCCTTGGCCCCAAAGCTTTCAGTTACGATTCTGAAAAGAGATATGTGACTTAAATGTCAAGAACCTTAGAGATATTTTCGATGAAGTTTTCAAAATTTGACTCGTCTATAAGATAGATTCTATGGTAAAGATATTTTCATGAGAGCTAACTATAAGTGAATCAAATCTACTGTTTTAAGTAAAAGAAAAAATTTAGTGCAAGTTCGTTCATTGAGTTACCGCATTTAAGACAATATATACTGTAGATCACGGATGGGCATTAGGTCGATCGAGATTGCCCAATGGCCAAACAAGGCATTTTGGGGGGACTGCATTTACTTAAACTTAAGACTCGAATGCTCAAAAAACAACAACAGATTTATGAAACATTGACGCCAGTTAGACTGGGAATCGGCTTCTTACAACTGCTGCAGCCGCGTATACTCAAGCAAATGGTCCGATAAATGTGTGGACGGGAATGTATCTTCATTAAAAACACACGATAACACGTAACATTTCACAGCCGGTATCGGAAAAAACGACCATTGTGATGCCAGCCGCATACAGAAATTTTTTCCCACACGCCTACAAAGGGAAGAATATACAGTAAACGTCGTTCATCCGAATCAATTGGACCGGACACCGTTCGGATACGCGAATGTTCGGAAACCGAATGCGATCCATGCAGTATATGATCTGGACACAATACAAACTTTGAAAATCATCATATGCGAGAAGCGTGCTTGAAGAAAAGCAAAATACATGCAAAATGTCGCAATTTTACCGTAATTGGGGAAAATAATCACTTATTTTTCACTGTACCATTGTACACCTTCTTTTTTTCAACGCAAGGTCTCTGGTTCTCTTCAGCAGCAGTAGTTGAGTAGGACAGCACTCTATTTGTTGTTCGTACCACTCATAGCTGTCTCTAACGCAGAAACGCGTCAGCATTTGATGGACCCTTGCTACTCTTGTCGCTGTTGTTGTCCTCGTCTTCATCCGTTTCATTGTCGACAGGGCTGGATTCTCCTTGCACGGAAGTCGCAATCTCGTCATCATTTAGCGTTTGAAATCCACAGTCTTCTACATCGCATGCATGCAGGTTTCTACATCAACAAAACTCAACCAAACAGCACGTATACACCCCCTCACTTGGAAACAAGCTGACTTAATATTCCACGCAGATGTTTACCAAATCACACAACTGAAATTCCCCAACTATCCCTCCCCTTGGGGTTTCCCGTCACTTTTGGCCTCACATGAAACAACTGTTGAGCATTGTTCCAAAACGTATCCGGACTTTGGTTCGGATATTTGACGCTCCGGATAATAAAGGTTCGGATAAGCGACGTTCTACTGTACGTTGATGATCAGCTCTTCCCACTAAAGCACGGAATTGTCTAAAGAGACATTATCACACACCCCGTGTTTCCACGGGATTGGATTCTCGTATTGATGTCATATTTTGCGACGGAGTGGGGCTCACCAGCGAACAAATCAAGCATATACGTAGGTTTCTGATTCATCGGTTCACGTGTTCTCTTTTCGCTACATTGAATGCTTTATCGCCCATTAACATTATCTAGCAATGTTAATAGGTGATAATCGTTGTACCTACCGAATGATACATAAGGAACTTAACATTGAATCTTCATTTGTACACAAAATTATTCATGAAGAAATATATATGAAGAAAGTAGTTTGTCGTTTGCTCCCCATAATCTAACTGAGCACCAAAAAGAGGAGCGTGTCAGAATCAGGGAAGAAACTCTTAAATTGCTAAATGATAGTGGCCAACCAATCATTTCGAAAATTGTACCGGATGATGAAACGTACATACCGTATTTTGAGGTTCCAACACGTCAAGAAAGCGAAGTACGGGTCTTTGAAAATATTCCCACGGCGACAGTGGTGAAAAGACATTGAGCAATGAAAAAAGCAATGTATGCTGTTTTCTTCAGAAGTACGGGATTGGTCAAAGCCATCAAGTTGGAAGGACAGAAAACAGTAACAGCCAACTGGTATACCGCTAAATATCTTCCAGAAATTATCCAAGAAGTGAATGTTAGGGGACTAAAGCTTTACCATGACAATTAATCTTCATATACAGTCGAATTAACAGTTGATTTTCTTAAACAGAAACAAATTAAAATGATGAAACATCCACCTTGTTCTCCGGATCTAGCAATGTGTGACTTTTGGTTATTTTTTAACCTAAAAAAGAACTTACATAGACGTAATTTTCACTCAGGAAAAGGATTAATGTGGCTATAAATACATTTTTTTCATCAATTCCAGGAAATGAATAGTTTGAGGCATTTAATCTGTAGAAAATTCGGCTACAAAAGTGTATTAATGCTGGAGGAGACTGCTTTGAACCCTCCTAAAATTTGTAAATACATCTTTAAAAACCTTGGTGTATCTCAAAAATTTCCGAATGAACCTCCTATATAGCATTCCATTTTGAATTCCACTCTTTGTAAATAAAGATTATTTTAGAAATTTACTATTTCAAATTATCGCCTGTCAATTTTCGAAGTTGAAGATACGAATGAAAAAAGCAAAATAAAAAGTACTCTCAAAATAAAGCTAAGCTACACGTTAATATTGATCATACAAATTTTAACGAATATAAGAAAAATTCCCCATGCATTTGACATTTTCCCAACTTAATCTCTCAGAAAATGTATGATGTATTCCAATTAAACCGATTAAAGTACAAAATTCCATGAATGGTGTGCCTGAATATCGCTGCAAATGAAACTTAAGTTGTGAGAAAATGAATTCTTTCATGTTTATATTGCCTGCCTCATTGAAGCACTTTGCACATTTTAATGATTAAATAATTTAGTGATTAATTTTAAATTGTGGGACTAATTTATTAAGAATTTAGCACTGGATAAATTGGAGCGAAAGATTGGATTTTTCTTGTAAGAAATAAAGACTTGTATTCAGTCTCCACCAAATCAATTGCACATTTCAAAATTTCATGAAAATTTTTTTATATGCACAATGGGACTTAAAATAGAATATAAATATTCATTCATGAAAACAGCTTATTTTGTTTTAATTTTTTTTTTAATTAAATTTTTTTTAATGTTCAAGCAAGATTTTTGTTTAATTTCCATGATTGAGAAGAACATTTCAGAAAATAATACTCGCATACTAAGTCATAATTACTTTTCACAGCTTTATTTCTCATTCTTTTTTTTTATATTTCATCTTCTGTATGATTTAATTTTAAAAGGTTTAATTTTACTGCAATAATTAATTGCTTCTATTGCATTTGTAAACTCTTTACAAAAAATTTTCTAAAACTGACTGATTTTTTGTCATTAAAACAGAACTTTTTCAACATGGTACATATGAACCTGATTAAAATTTTAAAAAAAAAATTGTAATTTCATACTTGCTAAAAAAAAATTTTCATGAGAAACTCAAATATTTACACGGTATAAGAGGGTTTGATACGTGCTGCCATCTAGCGCTGACACTGCAATTTAATTCAAAACTTAAAAAAATGGAAACACAGATGTCGTGCTGCCATCTAGTGGTTTAATTTGAAAATATCATACTAGTTGGCTCTATATTAGTGAAAATTATTCATATGAAAAAATACGAGCATGATTTCTACATTCTACTTCAATATTAGACGAAGAATATGTAAAAAGTAAATTCGTATCAATTTCAAAAATGTTCTGTTTATCTTGATTAATTCGTAGAAGATGTTAAATAATATGCTAATAAGTCCTAAAAACATAGGTTAAAAAAGAATGGAAATTTTTTGATGGGCTGGGGGAGGGGAATCTTGTAAGATCTTTAATTTTGTATGACGTTTTTTAATCTACTTTTCTTATCTTCATTGTTAAATTTTTTATATTTCTTATAATTTTTTAAATAATTCTTTCCATTCTGTCAAAAAAATTTGCACACGACATTTTATTTTCCAAAAATATGAAATTGTTCCATGTTCAGACTTTCTATTATCAATTGATTGAAATGAGTAAATTTAAAATGTAACGAAATTATACATCTTAAGAAGCATCAAACTAATTATGCAAATTTTAAATTATAGAACGAACTTTTTCTTTTTAGGAAAATAAGTAATTTAACCATAGAAACCAGACTCAGAAAACATTTATTGTAATTTCGTTTTGATAAGACTTGTTAGTGGCTTAATATTGACATAGATTAAACAAAATATTAAACATAAATTAGAACACCTTTGAATTAGAGAAGAAGTTTAGTTAGGGGTGTCTGCTCAAGTACCACCCCCGTCACTTGACCGTGATACAAAATTATGAAATCCGTCCCTAATAGCCCTCTTGTTACTTTAAAATATGACGTCAATAAACAATCAATCAATCAATTAAGCTTGAAAAAGCTTTTAGAACCAAAACAAAGTTTTTACTAAACTATTTATCACATTTTGTGTTTAGCTCAATAATTTTATTCTTTCCCGATATATTAATATTGATGGAGCTCATTTGTACAACATTAGTATCTTTTATCGAATAATTTTTTTAATTCAAATTAAATAATTTGTTATAATAGTAAGAATTTTGGAGAAATTTCAGAGCGGGTTTAAATGTCCTAATAATCCATAAAAGAACTACGACAGAAAATTTTGGACGGTTGCAATGGTCAGAAACCTAGAGAGGTTATCTTCATTTATAAAAATGAAAAAATGAAAAACAAGAAAAGAGACATTTAACACTTCTCGTTGCGAGTAAATTCAAAACATTTTGCAATACAAATTCACACAAACGATACAAAAAAATGAATAACTTGCATACATTTTATTCCAAAAAAGCGAACAACTATTTTATCCTCATTGTTAGATTAATCTCTAAGGGTTTTCTAAATCATGACTCATTTTTACCTAGAACTAAAAGAAATGAAACTTCATATTCAATCTGACAGAGTCTTAGATTTTCACTCGATAAGATATGAATATCTCAAAACAAAAATTTTGAAAATTTTTGGGGAAAAAAATGTATTATACCTTCGATCAATTTCTTTAAATCGAAGGACCTCGCCAAAAGCAGTGATATGCCCACCAATAATGGAAACCACTCCCGAGAGAACGTTTCAAGACAATAACAATAACGCTGGCAGCATTTGGCGACATGTTTTGAATTGGTGATGTCTTTTCGTTTGGCAAAATTTGTCGACGGTAAAATACGCGTACCAAAGAAGATATATATATATATGTTTAAAAAAAGTAAAACTTCTGTTTAAATTCAGTATATTTTATTTTTACACCAATTTGAAGCTTCATAGATTATCAATAACTGAATTCAGGGCCCATCCTAGCAGGTGTGCAGCGCGTGCTCCGCACGAGGGCGGTCAAAGCAAGAGGCGGCCGCATATAGTTCTTTCAATCAAGCAAAATTTTGTACAATTTCTAAAAGTAAAACTTATAATACGTCGAATTATTACGCTGAATTTTAAATAGTTTTTGAAAAATCAAAATAAGTCTCGATTTCCCTATAGCATAGCATAGCTTAATAAAAACAGAATTTTAGCGCACAGTTTGTTGGTTCATATGCATTGTCTATTAATGTCTACTTTTAACGTACAATCCTTCATTTGATAGCAAAGTTCGTGACAGAGTTGGCTATATACTGCAATAGATTTATTCACTGTGTATTGATACTTAACAAAGAAGTCTCAAAATTGATTTTTGCGAAAGCTGCTTTACGAAAATATCTAATATGGTTAATATTACCCAAGACATAGGAGTGTTTAAATTCAACGTGCATTTGGAGAACTTAAAAGTTTTCAATTTAATAATAGCCTTACACTTTAGAAAATAAAATAGAGGAAAAAAGTGATTTTTTTACTTATGGTTTTACGTCGCTCATTAATAGTGCCCATTTTCCTTTTAGTAAAAACGTTATACTTACATTAAAAGATAGATTCTCATTACTATATTTGGTATAAAAATATTTGAGAAAAAAATCTTGCAGATCATTTTAATTAAATAATTTTCATTACAAAGCCTGTTTGAAAAACACTTCAATATTCACATATTATTATACTTTTCGAAATGCACGCGCCCTCTCGTAGAGTTATTATGCCCCTCTAGGGGGCGCGACCCACAGTTTGAGAAACGTGACATTTATAGCATTTATTCACGCAGTGGGTGTCATTTCAACCCTTGTATTATATTTAGTAACAAGAGTACGTGTGTTAGTGGTTTTTTTTTTTACACAAATGGGGAAATTTAGGTTCATTGAAGCTGCCTACTGTCCCATTTCACATTCTGCATTAATTTCTTTTTCATTTTGTTTTTGTTGCCACATACGCGTCGAGAGAAATGTTTATAACATAAATACGTTGCTCAAAAAGGCGTTTAAATGTTTTAAACTGTGTGAAACATCTTTGTATTTTGTAAATTTCGCAGCCGCGTTCCTGTTTAAATGTAAGTTTGAACGTTGAATCAGTTGATATGTGTCAATAAGTTATTCCCTCCCCTTCATTGGCAAGCCTTCTGATTTACGCATTCTAACTTAGTTTTCTCCTCTAGAAATATTATTTTACAGGTGCTAGGTGTGCAAAAAACATAGCACTAGCGAGTATAAAATAATTTTGTGGAGCCCTGGATCACACACACATAAGCAACACTATGCTTATAATATAGGTAGTACATATAAAAAAATATGTTTTAACATTTTATTATATTATAATAAAAACTGCAGGAAATTACTGGAAAAAAAGGCTGTCCGGCGCCGAATGTATGTTTTAAATTTCCTCATGAAACCCTCTTTAAGAAACACGATTTTAGGTACGCTACTGAGGTAATCTATTTTGAATTCATGCTTACTTTTTCTTTTCGAATTTTTATTTTGACTTGTGGAGCCCCTGGATATGCTTGGCGGAACACAGTTTGAAGACTGAAGGTAGAGGTTGTTTTGGCGTTGCGAGAACGCGCTGGGGGGAGGGATGAGACGTGGAAGGACAATCACCAATGTTTTGAAAAACAGAGGAAACAAAGGGGTTATGCACCTTTTTTTTTATTTAAACAAATGATACGTGCAGTTGTGTACACACTATAGATCTTATAAACAAACTGTGAGGTCTTGTCTTTTTTTAAAGCACTGGAGCCTAAACATTAGCATACATCAGCGCATTTTTCCCACGATCACCTTACGAAGACAATATGCATTAACTTGATTTGAAAAAATCTGTGAAAAAGTTTGCCTCTTGTGGCTGGCTGTCTTTTGTTCGAAAAAGGTGAGCAGTCAGGAATTTGTAGTCAAAACAAACATTTTTCAGACTAACGTCGCTCCGACGAACCATGACTATTCTGCACAGGCAGTAATTCCACTACATTTTGTTTTTAAAATAATAAAAAACAGATGATGATTTGTTTCTCAAAAAGGTTTCCTGTTAGCTAGGTCCCCTATGTGAAACATAGCATTTCAATACAAAAAAGGTCATAATGACTATTCTGCACAGGCAGTAATTCCACTACATTTTGTTTTAAAAATAATAAAAAACAGATGATGATTTGTTTCTCAAAAAGGTTTCCTGTAAGCTAGGTCCCCTATGTGAAACATAGTTTTCAATACAAAAAAGGTCATAAATGGTTAATATTTAATTCCTTAGTTTAGTGCTTCTCAAACTTTCAATATTTGCGACCCAGTCTTCAATCATAATTTTCCTCGTGCCCCCCTCCCTCGAAACAATAACAATGTTTTGAATTAAATAATACTATACTTTGACGCTAAAACTACAATAGAACTTTAACCTCTTAAGTACTGCCGGCATATACAGTGGACCACAAAAGTGTTCGTATACTTGCAATTTCCCGATAAAATTTAATGTTTTCGACTAATAAAAATTAATATATTGGAATTGGAATTTTTTTCTGATAGCTGCAACTTGTTCTTAATGGAATGACATAATAATTTTTTTAAAAATAGTACAACTATTATTTTTTAAAATTAATAATCAAAAAGCTACTGAAAAATTGTGCCACAAAAGCCTTTGTACACTTAACAAAATTCTCAGCACAGCTTTAAATATTGTATTTTTTCTTAATTTAGCAGTCTATCTTTTAGTGTCTACAGCTTTTAAACGTCTTGGTATAGATTTAATCAGTTTTTTGTAATTTCTGCATCGATTTTCCTGTATGCTTCTGTGATTATTGTTTTTATTTCCAATTATGTGTTTATATGTCATGTTTTCCTTTTTTTTTTAAATCAAATTCTCACCAAATATAATCTACTGGGCTAAATAAACTGATTGAAGAGGTGTTTTCAGAATTCTGAGACAGTTAAAGAGACACCAGCGGCATACATTGAGAGCAGTGCGCTTGAAGTCCTTATCCTGTTGAAAAATGAAGTCGTCTACAATATCCAAATTATAGGCGTATAATTTAAAATTTATTTTTAAAATATTTAATTATAGCTCATGATTCACAATACCGACAAAAAATACCAAATTACCTAATTTTGAGGTCGATTTACGCCCCCACGCAAGAACACATTTTTTCTTGAATTATATTTTCTGAGTAAATACAGTTATTTTGCATTTCTAATTATAAAATGTCTATTTTTATTTCAAAAATTGTCTTTTTTGTTTGTTTATTGTTTATTTAAAGTATTTTGTCACTATTATGGCACATAGCTGGTCAATAAAAATAAAAGTTCTGCACTTAGAATTTTATTTACATTTTATTAATCTTTTACTTCAATACAAGTAAATGAGTTAATAATGACAGCATTAAGTATTAGTCAAAGTTTGAAAAATTCTCCAGAGGGGCGGCAAATTAGGACTTTGCACCCTAGGGCCAATCAATGGCCCTGATTGAATTTACAAATCCAAGTTGATTAGTATGAATTAGCTGTACAAAAATGAACAATTTTGTAAATATCCATCATTTTCATATAATTGATGTAAAGAATTTCTACACCCTTTCAGAGTTAATTTCAAAAATATATCAAAAGTACTTAAAAACACAATGCCTATTATATAGGCTACATGAAAATAAGCTACAAATCCTTGGAAGTACGAAGTGAAGCCCATTTCCTGCAAGAGTTCCTAGGCCGTATCTTTATTTCTGTAAAAGTGAGCGAGTTCTTGTATCCGCCAAAAGTATGCCAATCAATGCCGTCGTTGTATTCTGCATAGTAGTAACCGTCCCTATACAGGCCGTTAAGGTTAGATTCCATGCAATAATTGAACCACCAAGCACTCTTTCGGTCATTGGCACAGTTGTAGTAGTCTGAACGATCGTTGTCATTGTCTGGTGTCGAAAAGTACATGCCATTATGGTAGGCCATTGAATCCCCTAAGAAATACAAAAAAAATATGCTAATTATTATATAGATATAGGCATAGTAAAAAAATATACTCAGTTACGTATGAGCAGGGGTGGGCAGACTTAACCAGGATACGGGCTACTTCTAATATTTTTAGGGTGTTGTGATCCACCCAATGTCGTAGGTGTGGCCAGGGACGTCTTAACGTATCCGACTACCCTAAAATTGTGAATTTTGCCAAATTGACAAATTTTTTTATGATTTTATTTTATATGCCATCTTATTAGCTGTATAAAAATACCAAGTTTATTATTTTCCGTTCACTAGAACGAAAACTACACGTGTTTTAATACAAGCTTTACTTTAAACTAGATGTCATACTTTAAAACGCGTTTTACTGAAAATGGTTTTTTTTAAAAAAAAAAAAAAAGGCTCAAACGAATCCAGCGATTGCTCAAAAAGTTTTGAAAATAATTAACTGAAAATTTTTGTGTATGTTCTGCATAATAGTAGAACTGTTTTAACCTTCAGATTGATCAATCACTGTTTTATTAAAAAATTTACAGCCCCTTATGTGAATATAATTACTGTTTTTTTTTAAGCAATTTCATATAATAACAAAGATAAAGTGCTCTAGTTTTAGTAAAAACTAAAATATCTCTTATCCTGAAGGTCAATTCAAAAATGAATAACATAGCAACGCATCATAATTGAAAAATTGAAAATCTGTTCATAAACTTTTGGTACAGAATGGGCCGCGTTTATATTATTTTTTGTCAATTTTTACCCATTTTTTCCCCATTTTCGTAATAATAATTTATTTTTCTCTTCTTAATTTTAGCATATTTTACCTAAAAAGAACTAAACAAATCTAAAAATAACAAAAAAATTCCCATATCTCTATATTTTAAAAAGTTGTCACAACCAGTCGGATACCTTAAGACTTCTTGCGGCTCTGGAAACCTGTGCAAAAGTAGGACTTGAGGCCCTAGGTCCCTTAACAAATTTAGCCCTCCCCCTCTATGACCCTTAGAAGTAGACAGTACATAGCATTCGTTGTCAAATACTCGTACAAACGATAACCCGAAACAAATAAATGTGCATGATTTGCAATCGACAAACCGACTTGACCGATTGCCTCCTTTTGAGTAAATAAGTAATAAGGTGTATGGCGGTAGGCTTAGGATTATACAAGGACAATGGTCACTATATGTAGCCAGTTGACATATCGTCCGAAATTCCCAGTTTTTTGTAGAATACAATCAGAAATAACATTTGACCGTTGAAATTATTCTAATCATGATCTTAATCAGGTTGAGTCAAGAACGAGATGAGACCCCCATTGTGATCGAGGCTGTGGGTCCGGGCCCAGTTGGCCCATACTCTCAGACAGGGGTGGGCAGACTTTTCCTGGGTACGGGTTACTTCGAACTTTTTCAAGGTGTTTGCGGTCCACCCAGTCTCCAGATTAGTTGGCCAGTGTGCCACAAATACCTTTTTTTTAGTATGCACATCTTAGGTATTAGTAATGGCGGTCAGCCCAAAATGTCTCAGTGGTCCACTGGTCGATCGCGATTGACTTAATGCCCACCCCCTGCTCTAAGACGTCCCTGGGTGAGGCCATTCTGAATTAAAATTGAGCGTATTTTTTCTTAACTCATGTTTTCGACATTGTAACCCTCTTCTAAAATTCGAAATATTATTATTTTTACTACAAAAACACAAGTAATCCAAAATTTTGGAGTACTTGAACTACTATGAATGACTGCTAGACATGGAGTGTGAGCGCATTCAATGCATCGAGCAGGGAACATACGTGAACCGATGAATCTGAAACGGATGTATATATTCACTTTGCTCGCTGCCGAATCCCGGACCATCACGGAACATGGCATCAATACGAATCCTAAGCCCGTGGAAGATGGGGAAGTGGGATGATGTCTCAATAGCCAATCTCGTGCTATCGCGAGAAGAGCAACGTTATTTTCCGCTTCAGTCGACGTGTGGGGAGAAATTCATTTATATGAATGGATATCGTAGTGGGGATTGCTGTATTCCCATACAGCGGCAGTGAACGTATTAAGCGTCATCGTGCGATTCCGATGAAAGAACATGTATCATCAACACATTAATCGAATTATTTGCTTTAGTAAACACAATCGTACCAACGGTTAAAATCCAGTTCTCCATTTTAGCTGGCGACAGTGTTTCATTAATGCGTTTCTTTTAGTACACGCATCTTAGGTCTTAGTGAAGGTGGTCAGTCCAAAATGTCTTGGTGGTCCACTGGTCAATCGCGATTGACAAGATCCATCTCTACGTATGAACAATTCATTTTTTCCTTCAATTTAGGTATTGTCATCAAAGTTTAATAATTTTTCAAAGTTTGATCCTGCCCAAGAATACGTGATTTCTTGTGTTACAATCACAATTTTTATCAGCTTATGGTTTGGGTTTTTCATATACAGGAGGAAAGTGACTAGCACACTCACTCCTCACGCGAGATCTCCAAAACTATTAGATTTACAGACTTGGAATCTGGCAGGAACACAAACTTTTGTTGAAAAGATATCTGCTAATAATGGGTTTTGCAAAAGCGCACTATCACGGGGGAGGGGGGAGTGCTGGGTCGTTATAGACAATAAATCCCGTTTTTGGAGCTATTTAA
>BMAO01039410.1:0-24050 GCA_019973975.1 Trichonephila clavata | reverse complement strand
AATAACCCTACAAAGTAATAGAGTAGGAAGGAAAAGTTGATCAAGATCATATTGAGCAATGATTTGGTACGTATAGAGTTAGTATTGCAAACTTCAGAGGAAAATTTAATGATGAACTTAAGATTTATATGTATAATCACATTTCTAACCATTTAACTTTTAAATGCAAAAAAGCATCACCCTTTCATTCTAATGTCAAATGCCAAGAGTAACTCATAATTAACTTTCTTTTTAAAAGTAAACTCCATTTCTAAACTTAATATCTGCTGCTAAGTAAGTAAGTCCCATTTCTAAATTTTCAACAGAATCCACAATCAAATTTGGAAACGTAAAAAGCCACTTTACATCAGAAGTTTTTCAGAATCAAAGTATTACGACTACAATAATATATTTTGGGTTATCATCATTAAAGACCCGCCAGCCATTTAATCATATGAGCTCCTTGTATAGTTATTTTAAGTGTTTTTCGATTCGAGCAAAGTCTTTATTGTAAAGCATTACTTTCTTGTGTATTACTATATACATGCCTTGAAAATTGCCTTTTTGTATGAGATTTTTTAAATCAAGTTTGATGCAAAAATAGAGTTTTCTCTGAATAATTTCTTGTCAAATATTCTTTGCATTATTTTTAAAAAAGTATTTGTATGTAATGCACTGTTTTATAAAATTTATAATGTTGTATGGATAGTATTTTAAGAATTTTCTTGAAATATTGATCATACAATGTTTTATGCTTTCTCATTTTCAAAAGTTGGCAGGTATGATATATATATGTAAATTGTTTTTCTTGTGTTAAATTTACGTACATTATGATTTTTATGGTAATGTTTATGTAAACATATCTCTAAAGAGGCAATATTTATAGATGTAAATAATTTGTTATAATGTATTTTTTAAATTTTTCTATGTAGACAGCTGATACTGAGGAAATGCAAAAAAGGAAAGAAGAACAGGAAAAAATTGAGAAACTAAAAACTCTCTTTGCTGGGTGCAAAATTTATTTAAATTCAGAAGTCCCCAGGGAATCATTACTATTTATTATAAGGTCAGCTTTTGAGTTAGATGTTTATTTTGCCTTATTTCAAACTTCCTTAAACTTATAATTTGTACTTGAATATTTTATAAATAAATGAGTAAGGATATTATATTTCTAATAGGTGTTTTGGAGGAGAAGTATCATTTGACAAAACTATACAGGTTGGTGCTACTTTTGAAGAAGCTGATGAAACTATAACACATCATATCATTGATAGACCATTAGGTGAAAAACAGTATCTGAATCGGTATGTTTCTCAGATATGTAGATGTAATTATGTTTATTATGACTTAAAAAAAATTGAAGGTAAACAAATGATAAATTTTTCTTTGTGTGATTAAAATTATCTTTAATTTTATAAACTTTTACAATTTGATTTAAAATCATCTTAAACTAAAAAAGAGACATCCAATTCTCGAAATCTTATTTATTTTCAAGCACCTACCTTAAAAAGCAACATAATCTGTGTGGTTAATTTCTGCTTCTTTTCTAAAACTTGTTTTACTTTTATAACAAAACATGCATTTCTTATTTGGTAAAGTAATTAAATTTGATATTTATTTAATTATAGATACTATGTCCAACCTCAGTGGGTATATGACTCTGTGAATGCAAGAATGCTTTTACCTGTTGAACAATACTTCCCTGGAGAAATACTTCCTCCTCATTTGTCCCCATTCGTTGAGGAAAAGGAAGATGAATACATTCCACCTGAGAAGAAAGCTCTATTAGATTTGCAAAAGGGAGTAATCACTAGTGAGTAAATTTTCGCTATTTCTTAAAGTTATAAGAAACCAACAAATTGTCATATTAATTCTGTAGAATAGGATATCTTGTGATCTAAAATATGCAAAATTGTTTCTATATTCAGAACTTCCAAGAATGGTGGAATCTAGTGAGGATGAAAATGATGATTCTGAAGAAGAAAGTGATAAGAATGGTATGGTTTAACAATTAAATTATGTTTTGCCATTTTGAGATTTTATCGTTAAAAATAATTTTAAAAAACATTTCCTGTGAGTAGTTGAGTTTATGTGTTGTGTGCATGAGGTATATGTATATATTGAAAGACTTACAAAAAATTTTGAAAATAGAATTGATAAAAGTATGGTAAAATAAATTAACATATCAAGCACCATATCAGTAACAGAAAACTCACATTATACTTTTCTTTTGAGTGGTATCAATAACTGTTGATTTATGATACATATATAATTTCTTAAAAAATTATTCTTATTTACATACTTAATTATACAAATTTATTAATTATGTAAGTATAATATGGCATGTCCTTTGGTGAACAGAATGGTAAAAAATAGCATACTATTATGTTTGATTTTAAATAATAGGGATTTTGATGTATGAAAGAAAGTGCGATCATTTATGAAATAATTTACAATAAAATTAAACATAATTACATTGATATATGTTCAGAAATTGCATTATCTTTATAAAAAATTATACAAATATTTATAATTTTAAAGACAGAATAAATTTTAAGATTTATTATTATATAGCACATGTTTTTTCAACTAAATTTCTGTTAGATGTTCTTATATGGATTAATTACTTGTTCATTTTATAAAAATGTTAATCTTCAATATTGTTTATTAAGATATAACTATTGAATATTAATAATCAGAGGATATTGAAATTAATATTTCACATGAACTTAATTTTTTGTGAGTTTCCAATGCATTAATAAGAAAAAATGTATGTCTTCTACATAAAAGTTATTAATCATTTGCTTAATTCTGAAGAACAAATATCTATATATATTGTTACGAATTTCCTGCGATGTGCTTAGAGTAAATTCAATAAGCAGAATCCTTTTTAAAAAAATAAATAAAGCTATTTATTTAACGAAGACTACAAGAATAACACTGCGCATTCAATAGCTCAGTCACCAGCCTACAGCTTGCTTGCTGTCTAAGGCTCCAATACATCCTAATCTTTCGTGCTTGTTTTTATATGCTCTCTGCCGGAAGTGACGTCACTAACAGGAAGTTATGTCATATTAGAAAATCCAGAACCTTGGAGAGAATTCAAGAAATCAGGATCCCTCTAAAAATTCTCTCTGTCGCCAAAGTTTCCAACTTCCGTCGCCAAACTTGGCGAAATGTCGCAAACTTGGCGACAAAAATTAGTTGCCTAAAACATCGCCAATGAGCCAATATCTCGCCAATTTGCGACTTGCTATTGAAATACAATGGATACATATAACATTCATTATCATAAGACAAATTACACCAATTTACAGAATTCATAACAATATATTTGGTGAGTTCGAGAAATAGAAATAGTTTGATTTTATAGAAAATATTTTTGACATTGTCAAGGAGCTAAAATGAATGCAGTAGTGCAGTGGTCATGGTTGAGTTGTTTCTATCAAGTAATGGTTTGAAGTCCTGATACCACTAAAAACCTTTCCTGTAAAGGGGCTGCTGTATAGTTTTGCATGGTGTGTAAATTTTTAGAGAAGAAGGTTATTCATGTTTTATGGAAACGATTTTGTTATTTATTTTCTTGTTTGCATTTTGAGATTAAACTGGCAACTTCAAAATAATCATCTGTTAATGTTTCCTTTTGATTGAATGTAAAGTAAAAGATATATTTTGAAAATAGCTCCTAAAATTAATAAATGGCTCGAAGGTTATGTAACTGTACTTTCCGAAGAAAAATATTTATATCAACAAACTATAAAGTGATGCAGAAATCTCTGTTATTGCATTTAAAAAAAAAGGTATTCATAATTTATTTTATTTGAAAGGGAAAGAATGTCTAGCTAAAAGGAAAATGAAAACATGACCACAAAAAAATGAGAACATGACCACAAAACTTCATAATAAGACTATTCAAACACTGGCAACTATCAAGAAAGTGAAGTATCTGATCCTGAACAAAAATCTGCCAACTCCAAGATTCATTGCATTGAAACTAGGAATGTCTTCCAGCACTGTAATTAAAATCATTTATAAATCTTTAAAGTTAAAAAAAGATTTTTAAACCTAAAAAAAGTTGTCTCCTTTTTTAAAACATTGCTGAAATAAAAGCACATTTCAATGAAGCATGGGTATATTTAAGTGACTATAATAAAATAATATAAATTTTCTATATATTTCTCAGCTTACAGGGATGACAGTACAAAATGGCTTCGTCAGTGTACTGAAGAGTTAATAAAGAGATTCATGATAGTTGCAGGATTTTGTTACAATGGCAAATTAAAAATCAAAAATATCTTAAGTAAAGGAACAATTAATTCACTCTACAATCAGCAAAATATATTGGAAAGGAATTTTTGAAGAAATTCCAACTTTTTATATAAAAAGGACATCGATAAAGTTGGACTTCATATGTACAAGACCTCTGGTTACATGTGTAAGTCAACTGCCGCTTATTTAGCAAAAAAAGAAAGAAACGAGCCTTACAGTAGTTGCATACAATGTGTAACATCTGACATGTTATCGTGATAAATTCACAATAGCAACTTAAATCCTGGAAAAAAATGAATCGAGTACAATTGGAAATAACTTTCTATGGAAGAATTATATCTTTAATGAAAATTTTATTTAATTAACACAAGGAGTAATGCAATTTTTTATCAAAAATAATTATTCTTGTTCAGTTCAGTGAAGAGCGGTAATGATAACTTAGGATAACTAAAATATGACACATATACTTGTGATTTCAATAACCTCAATAACAGTACCACTGTTAGTTATTGAAACATTTCAATTTGTGTTCATTTGTAGCTTGAGTTCATCATTCAAAATAGCTATGAGTGGCTCGGCTTCTAGCAAACTGAAGTTAACTTTAAAATCACCACTCAAAATCATGGGAAGCGAGTGATAGTTTTGTTTTCAAAAGAGCAAAACCACCTTCGGTATATGGTAAAAGTAAAAAATGCAGGAAATCTTTAATTTTTTAAACCGTTTGATTCGGAGAAATGTGTGCGACCGCCGAAATCACTGTTTGTCCATTTTCAACTAAGCATTCTGCCGCACATATGTCCCCAATATCTTGACTAACAATACCAAGTACATTTGACTGGGTTTTAAATTAGAATCTTTTGAAATGCTAAATTTAACAATATAAAAAAGGCTGGTGGCTTGATGGCTACTAGAGTTGGACTCCACATGGATATATCTTTACAAGATCTAGTTAAAGGACTTAGCTTCTTCTCTGATCCTAAAGTGAGAAAACCAAAAAATACAAAGATCCCACGGACTAGACCGCAGGGGGGTGGGGTGGGGCGGAATACCTCCCGAATGAAGGAGAAAAAACATAACTTCACTGGGAGGGTAGCGAAGAGACACCACCAAGCGTGCTGATTGGTCAAATTAAATAGCGCACGCTTCCCCAACTTCCTGTTACACATTTCTGTCCCTTTTCACGAAATCACTCATACAAATCTCCAGCAACCGAGAGGAAAGATGTTACACTTAAAAAAATAATCAGAAATGGGAATAAAGAGTATCCCATTTGATGAAATACTGGTCAGATCACCTGGCGCTTCTTCAGTGGACTTAGTGCTTTAGATTTATTATATCAAGCCTCAGGAGAACAGCATTCAAGAACACTGATCAGATTTTGGAAAACTTATCAAGAGGAATAGGGTAAAATTGGCATGACAGTATTAAGAAAAAGTTTACTTTCATGAAAAACTCAAGCTTGAGCTATTGACAAAAATCATGGCTATCAGAGAGAAGCAAATCCCCACAAAAAATACTGTGTTTATAGATAATAATTAACTATCAAAATCGTTTCCATAAAGTGCAATGACCTTCTGTAGTTCCTTTATAAGGATAGGAAAAGTGGGTGATAAAGAAAATAAATTCCTTGTAGGGTTTGTTTTTAATGGATAAATACGAAATTTCAGACCCCAGGTTGAATGATATTTTCTTTTTCTCTTAGAATTTACCGTATTTGGGAAACATGAATGACATTAGCTTAATCAGGTTAAATATAGGAAAAAAAGACAAATGCTTGCATTTCTTTTATTTTGTTCAATCTTTCTCTTGTAGCAAATACTTAATTCCTCCCTTTTACCTTAAATGTAAATTATAGATGTGTTTGGAACAATTGTTTAAGATTCATTTTATTTTTATTAAAGTTATGAATGTTTAACACAGCTTTGCTAAATATAGTATTTTTCCAAATAAAATCTGATAGCAAATTTGAACCAGAGAAGTTGTCATTTTTGTTTTTTATCTACTAAGCACAACGATTATCTCTCTATATCAAGGGACACTTCTGTCATATTATTCTTATGTAATCTGGCATCACTTAATTTTGTTTTCTGTATTGGCAATGCCTGAATGAGACAGTCTGTAAACAGCAATCATGTAATCTCACTTCTAAGTTCCGTTCATTCAACTCTCATTGTCTTATTTATAGTACAATTTTAATAACTTAGAAATTTTCTTGAATCGTTTTGTTTTCAAATTTAATTATGGAACAACTGCTGAAACCTGAAAGATTCGATATCGATCCCTCGTGTTCTAATGCAGAAACAAAATGGCGCCATTGGAAAAAAACTTGAAAACTTTTTAGGAGGCATAAAAATCCTTACAGAAGAAAATAAACTTCCTTTGCTGAGTAATTATGTAACCTCAAATGTTTACCAGTTCATTAATGATTGCACAACTTATGCTCAAGCGATTGCGAACTTGATTCACTTTTTATAAAGAAATGTAACCTTATATTCGCTAGACATTGCTTGTCGACGCAAAATCAACAAATGGAAGAAACGGTCAGTGAATATTTACAAGTTTTAAACCAATTGAGCAAAGACTGTGACTTTACTGATGTAAGGGCTGAGGAATACCGAAAGGAGTATATTAGAGATGCTTTCATACGAGGATTAAAATGTCCTCGGATTCGCCAACGACTCCTCGAAAATATATCGATGACTCTCAATCAAGCTTTTGAGCAAGCTAGAACCTTGGAATCAGCCGAAGTGCATGCAGCTTCTTATATGGGAAGTTCTTTCCCAGTACAATCTGCAGCAATGAAAACTGGCGATTTTTCAGAAGAAACCTTAGAAACATCAGCAGCTTCCTCCTTCTCAAGATCTCAAAAATGCTTCTTTTGTGGAAATGACTTGCACTCACAAACCAATTGTCCAGCTAGAGATGTTATCTGCAGAAAATGTGGGGAAAAGGGACATTACCAGCGAGTGTGCAAATCTAGACCTAATAGAAATTCTTCAAATGTGGTGGCTTCTTCAAACTTATTGGCAGCTATTTCGGGATCTACTCACTGTCTCCAGAAATCAATTGTGAAGGCATTGGTTAATAACATTCAGCTAAGTGCATTAATTGATACAGGGAGCTCTCTTAGTTTTCTGAACGAAAAACATGTGGTGAAATGTAAATCTATGTATCTATGTATCTCTTAGTTTTCTGATCGAAAAACATGTGGCAAAATGTAAATCAAAAGTTGAACCATATTTTGGAAAAATATCCATGGCAAACCCTCCATGGTGACTGAAACAGTGGGTGTTTGTAGAGTTAATTTAAAAATTGAAAACTTCATTTATCAATGTGGAACTTTTAGTTATGAAAAATCTTTGTAGTGATGTTTTGATTGGCCATGATATTCTAAACAGACATTCATCAGTAGAAATTGGATTTGATGGTAATAGACCTCCACTAACAATTTGTTCTTTGGTTGTAGCACAAGAACCTCCTGTTTCATTATTTTCTAACTTGAATCCAGACTGTAGACCTTTGGTTACAAAGTCGAGATGTCATACGGATGAAGACAATAATTTTATGGCATTGGAAGTTCAGAAACTTCTTCAGGAAGGAGTCATTGAACCAAGTAACTCACCATGGAGGGCTCAAGCCTTTGTCATTAGAGGAGAAAATCATAAGCCCAGAATGGTAGTTGACTACTCTCAAACAATTAATGAATACACGTTACTGGATGCCCTTTGCCTAAAATAGAAGAAGTAATTTTGAAAATTTCAAAAAAATAAGGTTTTTAGCAAAATTGATCTCTAAAGTGCCTACCATGAAATTCCTATCCAGGATAGCAAGAGACATTATACAGCTTTTGAAGCTTGTGGAAAGCTCTATCAGTTTTTACGTGTTCCTTTTGGGGTTACTAATGGAGTAGCTTGTTTCCAAAGAGTCATTGACAAAATTATTGAGGATGAAGGACTCACCCTTACATATCCATTCATTGAAGATGTTACTGTGTGTGGAAAAGATCAAAAAGAACATGATGACAACTTAGAGAAGTTCCTGACTGTGGCAAAGAAGTATAATTTGACTCTAAATGAAGATAAGTGTACCTACTCAAGTAATTCTGTCCATTTGCTAGGCTACATTGTTCGGGATGGTATAATTAAACCAGATCCTGAACGACTAAAACCTTTAAGAGATATGCCTGTTCCGAAAGACTCATCTGCATTGCAACGTGCTTTAGGAATGTTTGCCCATTATTGCCGGTGGATCCGGGGTTTTTCTCAGAAAATACGTCCTCTTCTAGGAAAAAAACAGTTTCCTCTTTCTAGGGATGCAGTATTGACTTTTAATTCCCTGAAAGATGATGTGGCAAATGCTGCCTTGGCAACAATTGAAGATGACATACCATTTCGAGTGGAAACTGATTCACACACACACACTCATCCGATTTCGCAATGGGAGCTACCTTGAGTCAAGCTGGACGTCCTGTTGCCTTTTTCTCAAGAACCTTAAATACATCTGAATTGAGACATCTCCAGAAAAAGAAGCATATGCCATTGTGGAATCACTTCATCATTGGAGACACTTCTTGATGGGAAAGCATTTTGAAGTGTTCACTGATCAACAAGCAGTCGCATTTGTATTCAATCAGCGACATAGTAGTAAAATTAAAAATGAAAAGTTAATCCGTTGGAGACTTGAACTTGCTAGTTTTAAATTTGACATTATTTATCGTCCTGGAAAGCAAAACATGATTGCTGATGCATTATCCATACAACTGGAGCTCTAACTCCCAGAGTCGACATAAACAATCTTCACAACTCTCTTTGTCATCCTGGAGTGACACGAATGCATCATTGGGTTCATTGCAAAAATCTTCCTTTTTCTTTAGAGGATATAAGGAAAGTCACCAACTCCTGTCTAATATGCAACGAACTAAAGCCAATATTTGTTAAACATGTTGGAACACTTGTGAAAGCTACTTCCCCATTTGAAAGGTTGAATCTTGACTTTAAAGGGCCTTTTACCTAGTGTTTCAAGAAATCACTATATTTTAACAATAGTTGATGAATTCTCTAGATTTCCGTTAGTGACATTTCTGCGAAAACCGTAATATTGCATTTGAAGAACTTTTTTTCTATTTTTGGAATGCCATCATTTATTCATTCTGACAGAGGATCATCTTTCATGTCTAACGAATTAAAATCATTTTTAACATCTCAAGGAATTGCTACAAGTCGTACTGCTCCCTATAATCCAGCAGGAAATGGGCAGATTGAATGTTATAATGGAATAATCTGGAAAACTATGCAACTTGCTTTAAGATCCAATAATATGAAAACTGAACAATGGGAATGTGTTATCCAAACAGCTCTGCATTCAATTCGCTCTTTATTGTGTACAGCAACAAATGCCACTCCTCATGAATGAATGTTTTCTCATCCTCGAAGATCCCATAACGGCTGTTCCATACCTACTTGGCTTACAAAGCCTGGTCCAGTTCTAATGAAAAATCAGGTGCATGCTAACAAATATGAGCCAATTGTCCAAGAAGTGGAATTAATTGAAGCTAACCCTGACTATGCACATGTAAAACTTGGCGATGGAAAGGAAACAACTGTTTCTATAAGACACTTAGCTCCAAGAGGAGAAACTACCAGCTCTGAAGGCTACAAGGGTACAAAGAAAATGTCCAAGTTCTTCCAGATCTACAGCCAATAAACTCAGATTCAGATACCACTTTAGAAGATTCGACTGAACCGAACAAGAACACATTAACATTGCGTACAGCTCGCCATAGCCAACCTCCTGCATACTTGAAGGACTGCGTCAGAGACTGAAATATCAAGATTAAAATTAAAGGGGGGGGAATGTCATATTATTCTTATGTAATCTGGCATCACTTAATTTTGTTTTCTGTATTGGCAACGCCTGGATGAGACAGTCTGTAAACAGCAATCATGTAACCTCACTTCTAAGTTATTAAAAGGTTAATTCCGTTCATTCAACTCTCATTGTCTTATTTATAGTACAACTTCAACATTGAAAAAATAGTTTTGTGTAATGTAAATGATGATACTTGTTTAAAAATAAGAGAAATTGACTATAAATGCCAAAGATAATTCATAAATTAAGAGCAAACGGGTTTTGTCGGGAATTATTAAATGTTTCAAAATTTTCTCAGAGCAATCTAGTTCTTTTTCTTGTTCTTTCTGAATTGTGTGACTGGTAGCCTAGTGGTTATGATAACGGAACTCATGCAGACATGTTGTGGGTTCAAGTCTGGGTGCCACTGAAGACTCACTGTGTAGAGGCCGCTGATGCAAGTTTAATTTGACAAAGCCATAAGTCCCTTGCATTGGAGAGGGAGGTAGCAGCTCAGGTGTTGTCCTTATCGCTTGACCAAGGCTTAAAATTACAAGGTCCATCACCAATAGCCCTTGTGTTGTTTTAGAGTGCAACATTTATAATAAAACACTTACTCACTCTTTCTGAATTATGTAAAATAACTAATTCAACTGTCTAACTGATCTTTAGTCTATCAAAGTTTATATTGTTTACCAAATTAGAATATCATAAAATAGATTTTCAAATTATTTGAAATTAATAAGAAGGCAGTTGCATTTACTCAAAAATTGAGCATTGATGAAAATTACTGTTGACCTGAACATGACAATTCCATTTTTACGCGATCTTTGTTTAACTTAATCAAATCGTATAAGTTTTTACAATTCCATACTGCATAATTTCTCAATTCAATACTTATACCAGTTTTGGATTTACACCTCTAAACCTTCTTATGCAGAATTGAAGAATTATAACTTCAGTTTATCTAAAGTCTGCATTTTAAATTTAATATTAAATGAAGTTAAGATAAGATTTTTGCTATTCAACTCATTAGTACTTGCCAAAAAGCAATAAATCAATAGTCTGGAACTAATATCTATGCACATATCCCTTATATATTTTAGGTATATTTTTAATTAAGAAAAAAAGATGAGGGAATACAATCTTTTAGTTTTCTGACCATTCTGCTTTTGTATGTGTTCTTGAATTGGTAATTTCCCCCCCCTTTGCCCCGGTAGAGTGAAATGATAGATTAAGTGCTGTTTTCGTAGCTTGAGTGTAATTCAAAATTACTAAATCTGTCATCAATATCACTCATCTTGCTTTGAAATGTGATGTTAATACACAATCAATTTTTCCTTTGAAAAAAATTGTTTTATGTGATAAAAAGGTGAATTTTTATATTAAGTTTACTGACTTTCATGAGTCGAGCTATTGATCTGCAACTTATGTATCTTGCAAAAACAAAATTAAATGTAATGTACTTACACTTACTTAATTTTTTAGATGAAAGCAGTGATAAAGATAACAAAAATAAAAGAAAATCTGATATTCAAGATAGCCAAAACAAGCGCTTAAAAATGAAAGTGACTGAGGGTGTTCCTGTCAAAATAGATTCTGAAAAACTTGCTCAAAATGAAGCAGCTGAAGAAAAACGATTAGCTATCTTGGCTATGCCTAAGAAAGACAAGCATCTGTATAATAAGATAATATATGGACAAAAGAGGAAAAAGAGAGAGGTAAGAACTTTATGAAATTGAATGTTTCAAATAAATATATTTAATCTACAAAAATTTTAGATAATGTGAAGTAGAAATGGTGTTTATTTATTGTTGTGCTTGAGAAACTATTCTTCTTTGATTTCAATATTCTTTTGTTTTTCTACAACATGCAGGATAAATGAGGCTATTTACAGTTTTGAATAAATGAAGCTATTTACATGAAAGAACGAATTAATTGAACACACGCTCCATAAACATAAAATATTATGCAGTTCTTTTCTTAGTGTAAAACATAAACTACTTAGAATATTCCAAAAACTTATTTAACTAAAATTCTATTACCAGATTCAAAAGTGAATAAACAAACGCGAAACAATTATCGAATAATATAAAACAGGAAATGTGTTGAACTTATCAGGAGTGGCAACATTTATATTCTTCAGGTAATATATGTCAGATGTTCCTATGAATTCGGTTATCTTATGGATTGTGGTTCTTTTCTTTTAACAAGAAAGAGATTAAAGTGGTGTATAAATTCTAAAGCTATAAAATTCACATTTTAACTCCTTTTTTAATAGTAAAATTACAAAAATATTGCTGCACTTTTATCTCAGGAACATTACTATACAGTTAGGTAACCATGGAGAGTTATGCAAATTGTATAGTATTAAAAAACCCTAACTGCAAAAAACTCTAAATTTTTAAAATACTGTATTTATGATGCAAAAAGATAATTTCCATTTGTACAACTTTTTTATTTATAAATAGTAATTGTACCATTGGTTTGTGTTAAATTTTGGTGTCCCCCCCCCCAAGGTAACTAATAGCATTTTATATATAACATTTTATGCAATGTAATTTCTCTTTTTTTTCAATAATGTGTACACATTCATTAATAAATTTGCTGATCTTTTTTAAAAAGTCGGGATTTTTAATACAAATTGTTGCCTGTTTTTTTTCCATATATCCTAGACTTTTGTTAGTGTTGCTAATTTCTGTGAAGATGAAATTAATATTTTTAATAAATTCTGTAAATTTTATGCATATGTCTTTTTCAAATTTGTTTTCAAAAATTTTAATTATCCAAATTTTATTGATAATCACTTATCTGGTATTTTAGATCTTGAAACTTCAAGAAAAACGAGAAAACTATAATAAGGAGCAAAAGAAGCTGAAGAAAAGGAAGATTGCTGCTTAGAACATTCTTCATTTTGTCATTTAAAAAAATTGTGAAAACTACAATAAAAAAAGCAAAAAGATGTTAAAATGTTTAGAACATTTTTTATTTCATCATTAAAAAGAACAGTTTAAGAAGGCAATCTTCACTACATCATTAAAAAACATCCTTTTGTATAATAACATTATGTATTGTATATTTCCTCTGCAGAGTCAATAAAATACATTTTTAAATTATTTACATTAGAAAATTACAATTTGTCACATTAAGACTAATTTTTTTAAAAATCTATTGCACAAGTGTAATGTGATTCCATTTGCTTTTATAAGAAGTAAAACTGGTTGAGTAAATGAATATGGAAATCCTTATTTTATACAAAGAATCACTTCAGTGACTAGAATAAATTTCTAAATTTTTAGTTAATATTGACCTTTTAAAACATTCTAGATTATATATGCATAGTGATAAAAAAAATCAGTCTGTCAATAATTAGTTTCTTTGCAACAATTAACAAAATATGATGCATTAAAATAAAACTGCTTTATAAGCAAGTGAAAATTAGGTTGACATACTGATCAAATTTATTCATTTGGGAAAGGATTGAAACCAAATAACTTGTGTGTGTGTTTTTTTTAAATATTTGAATAAATTATAAGTTGTATTTTTAATTCATTTATTATCCATTAAAAAATATATGTGACATAAAATGGTCAGTAAAGGAAAAATACTGCTCATAATTTGTATAAAATTTTAACATCTTATATTTGCATTTAAGTATTTTATAATATAGTAGTTAAATAGTATCAGCTGAAGTTGCTTTACTTTTTAATTAAAAAAAACCCATCCAAATAAATGTAGAGATAATCAGCGAGTCATGCATAAAACATCGTGAAACTTAACAATCTGGTATTGAGCTTTAGAATTATTTTTAGACAAATTTAAGAACCATGTTTTTGTCCTTTCCTTTGATAACCAAATTTCTTTGCTAATCAGTTATGATTTATATATTCTACTAGCTGTTCATTTTGTGCTACCCTACTTTCTTTTCAATAAGATAATGCCATGTATTATTGTGAATTGTTTTCAGGCTTATTAAGCATTTCCTTGGCCAACCAGAGCACCTGCAATCATCCAGAATGTTAGTGATTTTCTCTGACAGTTTATAAATTTGAGAAATTTTGCAGAACACCAGTAGAAAACTTAATTAGTTCGAACCATGCTGGGTGATACCTTTCATTCAGGCCGCAGGTGAATGACTGTTTTATTGATTTCCTCCTTTTACAATGATAGAATAAACACGTAGTAGGATTTAAAAGTTCCTGGGCTTAGTCTATTACTTAAAAAAATATTACCAATTAAACTGCTGAAACACATCCTCCTTTGAAATAAGACCCTAACAACACACTTTTGCCATGGCTTGTAAAAGTAATCAAAATATTTCTGGAATCCATTTTTAGTCATGTCCTTTAATTCAGCCTAAAATGCACTTTTAACTTCATTTGCAGATTGATCTTCATTTAGTATGCAGGGAACAATATGTTGACACACCCTATGGGATTAAGGTACTTAGTCAGTATCTTAACCCCATGTGGCCAAGGATATCCCAAACTGATTCTGCTGTTGTTTGAAACCTGTTTTTACATACTGCGGCAGAAACCTTTTCAATGTTTTCAGCGGTGTTGAAAGTCTGATTACATCCCGAGCATTTGTCATCTTCGACACTTTCTCTGCCTTCTCTGAAACTTTGATGCCACTCAAAAGCTTGCATTCACGATAATCTATCACAGCCTTACACCTGCTTTAAAATTTCATAAGCCTCTGTACCACTTTTTCTCTAACAAACACAAATTAATATCCATTATCCACTTAAAAAAATCAATTTTTTTTGAATCGCTGACAACTAAATAGATCCGCCTACAAAATATGCTGTGGCGACCCAACAACTCCATGATTTGGAACAAACTTTTTAAGAAAAGGGGAAAAATGCAATAACACAGAAATATTACTGCAGTTACTCTACTGCAAAAATTTTCTAAATTATAGGCCCAGTCTGGGAACTTCTGAATCATATTAGTAGTAAAAAACTAATTATGTTGATTTTTGTCAAATACTATATTACCTAGCAAACATCAAAAAGATCAATAATGCAGCCAAGTAGTTTATAAGAAATATACCAAAAAAATGAATAGTATGCAAGAGGTTTTTGAAAATTAGTTGCCTTTAGTTCTAAAAATAGTTCACCTTTTATAACAAAGATGACACAAAATATATAATACTGCATCACTAAGTACATAAAAGAAATATAGAAATTTTGCATGTTTTCTTTCAAACATAATCTTGAGATCAAGTACAAAAAATTTTGAATTTTTAAATCTGTAATAATAGAAAAACGACGAATTTTTTTATATGTTAGAAAGAAGGATGCATTCCAAGAAATCCAAAAAAATATGCATCATGAAACTTTTTTAATCTCATGCCATTCTAAGACATGACTGCCATCACTCTATGATAGGCAGCCCAATACAATTCAGTGATACATTAAGTTCAACAACGATTTTTGACAATAATTGCTTCTTGCTCAAAAATAATCTTCGAGTCTGGAACAAGACCTTGAATCTGTACAGGCGTTTCGTAAGATGGACATGACCAGTTATAATTCTGAAGTCAACAAGATGTAATAAAAAAAAAATGTTATTTAATTTAAAAGAAGTTATAAGCTACTGCATAGTTTTTTATGTACAGAGTGGGTCGCCCATCCGGTATAGTGGTTAGCAATGCTGACTGTTGTGCCATAGGGCCTGGGCTTGAATCCCAGAGAAGGTATGGATGTTTGTAAATGTATAGTGCCTTCGCGGCATGGGGGTACTCTAAATAGCCGTCGAGCCGCAAGTCCTCTCTTGAGGTTGGTGGAAGGGGAAGAAAGATGGGAGGCCCCTGGCCATCCCCAGGGTGTTCTCCCTCAAAATGGGGGGGGGGGACGGACTAAATCGTACTGTCTTATGTATGGTGTTCAAAGCTACGGAAACCGACAAGTGTAAATCTAGCCCCTTGCCATAATGAATTTCGTGGGCCTCGATCCGGCCTTTGCCGATCAGGTGGCATTAGTAACAACAACATATATACAGAGCTACCTCTTAAATCTGTGTGTGAAGAAGTTCAAATCCACATCATGTAGGTGAGGTTTGGAGATTGTGAGCCACCTCAGGTATTATCTTTACTTGGTTTAAAATTATGAAGTTCTTATCAATTCCTCTCTAGAAGCTCAAGTACAGAACTGGCCCATGAGGGCCAAGGCCTACTGTGCCTATCTCAGCTTACTTGCCCTTAGGCGCTACGGTGTATGTGTAGACGTTTCGATCAAGTGGTCAGTCTGACACGAATCCTCCAGTGTTCAGTTCCTAAGCAAGCTTGGTACCCATTTATCGATCCACTGAAGGGATGAAATGCTGAGTCGACCTTGTTCACCCCCTAATTTGAATCCCGTTCCTGTGGCGTGGAAGTGCGATACGGACCATTCAGCCACTGGGGTTCATAGCTTTGTCGTACAATATTAAAAAACAATCCACATGTTCTTTTGTTTGTAAGGAATGTTTTTCACTCCTATGTCTTAGGTAATTTTTTACCATATTAGATATTTTCTAAAGCAGCTTTCGCAAAAATCATCTTTGAGACCCCTTTGTTAAACTTCGATCCACAGTGCTCCGCCAATACCACTGGTAAGCACAAAAGCCTTTTCTTGCGGTATTGCTGGCATTGCCACGAATTTTGCTATCAAATGAAGGATGTGTATAAAAAGATGACATTAATGGACTATGGACCGACACACTGTGTACTAGCATTCTCTTTTTCTTAAACTATTCTATGTTTAGGAATTGCAATATCGGTATTTGGTATTTTTTAGATCTTAATACCGGTATTAGAATTTTTTTTAAAAAAAAGAAAACACAGGTGTTTTTTGTTTTGTTTTACTTGCCAGTTTTATTAGAAAGTGTAAATATCATAAGAAATAATTTGTGTCTTATAAATTAAAACAGTATATAAGGAATCACAAAAAAATAAAGGAACATCTTATTTATTTAAATCACGAAAAAAGTGCAAGTATTACTATCATTTTACATATAATTTCACCCAAATTATCTTTTTTTCGAAATAATCTAAAATCCTGACGTCTTGGACTTACAAACTATGCTTAAATTTGTACCTTCATCGCAATTAGATTCGTTCCTCTTTAACCAATTTGTATCATGTTTCATTTTTAAATGTGTATGGAGTCTGCTTGTATTTCCTGCACTCTCTTTAATAACTCTAGAACATTTTTTACATTGTGTGCTATCATATTCTTTGCATCATATGAATAATGAAACCGAACCGTAGTATTATTCGACTAATTTTTCATGTTCTGTAAAGTTATTCGTATTCATTATTATGGGTTATTATTTATGAGTTTATATATAATGAATCTGAAAAACATTTAGAACCCTAAAGTATGATATGCAAATACAATGTGAATAACAAACTCACCAATTTAGAAAATATCGAAAAAATTCGCCTTGGTTTCTCATATGCGAATATCAGTCTACGAATCTTGTGCAGTATCGCTCTAAGCTGTAATAAGACAGTTTTGGCCTTGGATGATTCAGATATTTTATAACTTCTCTTGATTGTACAATGCAACTTTGTATTCACAGTCTAATCAATTCCGCTCGTTAGGGAGACATTGTAGTAACAGGTGTTGATGAATGAAGGCAAATGAGCTTGGATATGTTATTCCTCTTTCAATGAGAACTTAGTTAAAAGTAATGTATTTAGTTCTTTTTTTCAGAGAAATAATTTATGTCCATATTTTTAAGTTCAAATTAATAGTCTTTTATCTGTTTCAACTGGCAATGAAAAAAATCAGATGATGGATTTAATGAGTTAGTTGTCTTAGAACTATAGAACCAGCTAGGAAAAATAAGACCAGCTGAATGCAAAGACGTTTAATATTTTCACCTTCTGAAATGGAATGGATGTAAAATTATTTAATTTATAATATATTTTTATCATGGTGCGGGAGTCCACTCAAAGAAATTAAACCTGTACTTACAAAAATATTTTTAATTTGATAAGGCTCACATGTACTGGAAACTGTGTACTTAAATTTTGTTTCTAAAATGTCTTCATGTAAAGACACAGAATTGCAATGAACATTTTACCCAAACATACATTTATTGAACTTGAAACACTTCGCTTTTGTACATTTATTAGCATTGATAAATTTTAACTCAATAGACTGTTTTATTGCCATTCATTAAAAATACAAACATTTCTCTTCCTGATAGTTTTGTATATGAATTTGTAAATTTTTATTAGCAAAGCATTTAAACTCATTTAAGATAATCCTTAGCATCTGTATCGGTTTATCGATTGGGAGCCCAAAAGTGTCCGGATAAACTGGGCTTAACCACATTTTCTGCTTATAAATTTCGATCCTCCAGTGCCAGCCAAGGGGGCCTGTAGATCTGTGCTCAGGGCCCGGAAATGAGCTTAGCACAGGGGTGACCAACCTTTTTGGAAAGAGTGCCGCTATTTGATAAAAAAAATTATATTTGCCACTGTTGAGATAAAAAAAAATGCTACTTATAGGCTATTATGGGATTCTTACACAGCCAGGTTTTAATGCAAGTCTGTATTTTAATGTAAGTCTATGTAGTCGAAATTTAAAAATATAAGTAAGACAAAAGTTAGGTTAAGTATAAAGTAAAAATAAGAAAACTATTATTTAAAATTAAATGATTAAATTAAATACTTAATGTGGCTTTTGAATTATTATTTTTTATTTTTTTTTTTTTGCCAAGTCATCTATATTAGAATTACCTCTTGAAGATGCTCACAAAATTAGGTTATGTTAGGTGCACATCAGCTAGTTTTGAGATAAATTTATTTTATTATGCTCATTACTGAACAAAGTTATTCACAAGCATATTTGGATCCAAAGTTCGAGGTTTTTGTTTGAGATAAGACTTTCAATAAAAAATTGTAAAAAATTATTATTTATTATAATTTTTTCAAACTTTTAAATTTTTAGTAGGTCTTCGCGTGCCACTTTTACAACCCCACCGTGTCACATTGTGACACGCGTGATGTGGGTTAGCCACCCTTAGCTTAGCATGTACAAAATTGTCTCAGGAAAAGAGAAGCGCCTCACGGAAAACAAAATACACTAATGATAAAAAAAAAAGGGAGGCAAAGTATTCATATGGATGGTTTTCACGTCTTTCTTTGAATCATTTTTACTATAATTTATGATAACCTTTATGACAATTAATATTTTTAATGCGTTTTCTTTAATGTAAAATGTCATAAATCTATTCTGTATTACGTATTTCTTGAGTTCTAAATACTTATAATTATAATATATATTACATATATATTATAAATTTATTATTCTTTCTAGATAGAAACTACTATTCTTCCAAATTCTAATTTTAGTTAAAATTACATGTTCTATTGAAGGTTTTTTTAAAATAAATTTATTTGCAAAACACCTCATGCTCCACATTGCATAACATGAGGCTTACAGACGTAAGTGGTAACATTACAAAGCAATAATAATGACAAAAAAAAATATAATTAAGATAAAAAAAACATAATAAGGAGAAAAAACACAAAAAGAGGAAAAAAACATAAAGAGCCAGAACTAAAATAAAGGAAGGGAGGAAATACACAAATATAAAGAAAGGAAAGTACCTGTAAAATTTTAAAAATCTATACTGTAAACAAATTTTCTCAAGACATTAAGGCTTTCAGAACAATTGACTAACAAAGACAAAATGGGTGGCCAGGAAATACCTAAGCATTTTAACTCCTTTGTAAAATTTTCTCTTTTTCAACAATATAGATTACAATACAACAAGACATGTTCCACGGTTTCTGCGACCAGACCACAAGAACAAATATCATTACCAATTAAGTTAAACCTAAATAAATAGCTCTTAAAATTACCATGTCTTGTTAGAATCTGGGATAACTTAAAATCAGTAACAAATTTCTTACATTTTAGCCGTTGATAAATGGTCGGGAAAAACTTTTTAGTCCATAAAGCTTTAGGTGAGGCCAAGAATTTGGAGTTCCAGTCGGAAACAGTTCTTTCCCAAGCTAAATGCTTCCAGTGGGACGATGGTACAGACATAGAAAGGCTCATATCTTGGCAAGTTGCCTCTTTAGCCAACTGGTCCGCTCTATCATTGCCGAGATTTCCACTATGGCCCCGAACATAAGAAAAGTGGATATCACAGTCTTCAAGGTTGTACAGAATAGATTGAACCTCCACAACAAGTTTTTCTGTAGAATTTATATTGCGCAAAGAATGAAGCGAAGATAGCGAGTCGGTGCAAATAAGAAATTTGATAGTATCGCCCTGACGGAGAGAGTCCTGAATCACTTTTACGGCAAGATTAATGCAGAGTAGTTCGGCTTGAAAAACAGAGCATTCATCTCTTATTCGATGCTGGAAAGTAGCTTTTTCAAATCCTTCCTCGTAAATAACGCAGGCAAGACCAACTCTTCCATTCAATTTACTGCCATCCGTGAAACAAATAGTTTTATAATCTTGAAGAACTTCATTTGAATAAGTTACAAGAGTGATAGGCTTTCTACATGAAGGGTGTGGCAATAATGAAATTTGAATCACCCCATCCAGCGTTCCAAGGCTGGTACTCAAAAAGCTTTTGTGAACATCAAGATTGTTCAAAATAGCCAAGTCAATAGGTGGCATTCCAGAAATCGCAAACACTGCTTCATAGCTAAGAGTTTTGTATCCTTTAATGACACGAAGTAAAAACATCCGTTGCGTTCTCCTAATCAGTCTACTATTAATTTTCTTTCTTAAAGAGTGTCCCCAAGCTCTCGATGCATAAGACATAAGAGGTACTATCCCTTGCTTATAAATCAACTGAAGAACATTAGTTTTCACCCCAAAAGTATTGTTTGCAATTCTTAACAGTCCAAGAAGAATTTTTTCACTTTTGCTAGAAATATGAGATATGCACCTTCCACTGCATTTTGTTATCAACAAGTATGCCCAAATACTTAATCTTGTGCACTTCTTCAATTGTTACACCTCCAAGTTTTAAGTTGATTTTTTGATCTACTGTCGATTTTTTATAAATTTTCATTACTTTTGATTTAAGTGGATTAAACTCTAACTTATATAGCTCTGACCATTTAAAAATATTATCAAGAATGTTTTGTGACAAAGTGCAGACATCCTGAAAGTCTTTACACTGGACAATAAGAAGTACATCTGCAAAAGCTATTTTATGACAATTCGGGAACTTTGAGATATTGCAGAGAAGATCGTTCATAATTAAATTCCACAGAAAAGGTCCCATAACTGACCCTTGAGGGCAGCCTTTTTCTAAAACAATATTCGTTGTGACATTACCCAATGTAAGATCAGCTGAACGATATTGTAAGAAGCTTCTAATAAGGCAAAAGATGTTTTTAGGAACTTTGAAACTTTTGAGCAGGGTGCAAGATGTGTAAGGATACCAGGCATTATCGAAAGCTCCTTTAATGTCCAAGGAAATTAGAAAAGTCACGTTGTTTTTTCGCTTGCCCTCCTTGACTAAATCACAAAGGCGTACCAAGGCATCCTCTGCTGACCTTTGAGGCGTAAAACCGTACTGGTCGTCACTTAATTCTGAAATAGTGGTTAAGTCTAGTAATGCAGAGTTTTTCCAAGCACTTTCCCAAACAAGGGAGTAAGCTTATGCAACGAATATTGTCTATATGCGTCATTCACAATTCAGTACTTTTAGGAAGAAGTACAATTTTTGCTCTTTTCCAAATCTTTGGAAAAACACCCAATTTCAAGCATTTGTTAAAGAGATGCAAGAGGACAGAAGGAGAACAATTGTGAAACTTCTTAATCAGTTCATTATTAATTCTGTCGGAACCAGGAGATTTATTTAAACTTAAATTACCTATAACACTGTCAATTTCTGTTCTTGAAAAAGGGATATCATCATCACTTTCATAAACCAAATCAGCTTCTGAACGCAAAACCCTATGTTGAGAATTATCTTGACTATTTGGATCACGAGGAAAAGATTTCCTCAAGTATTCTATATCAAGTATCTAATCATCTATAGTATCTTCAAAAGAAGAAGTAAAATGTCCAGAGGAGACTTCGATTCCTGAGATTTCAAGTCTTTTGGTAAAATTGGTTTTCACTCCATGAGTATAAATTTTCTTCCAAACATTCAGTACAGTAATATCAGCGAGAAAAGATTTCCAAGAGTTCGCCTTGCTTTCATCAAGTTTGAATTTATATTTTACCCTAATTTGAATGTAATTTTCTCTATAAACTTCCCTCAGAACGGAATTCTCTGTTCTTTGATATCGTCTTCTTGCTGCGTTCAATTGTTTACGCATGCAAAATAATTCAACGGACCACCAGGGTACTTTATGACATCCTCTCTTTTTCAAAGGGATAGATTTTTCTGCAGCCGATATAATTAGATCTTGCACATCTTGAACACATAATTCGAGACTATCAGGTAGTATACAGTTATTCAAAGAATCTAATACGGCATTCTCGGCTTTAGAACAGTGAGAATAAAACATGTTCCAATTTGCTCTTTTAGTATTGAAAAGGTTTGTTTCTGCAGAACAGTCACAAGCCTTAGCTGAACTGGGAATTTTCAGCGCAAAAGAAATGATTCTATGATCAGAGAGGGAATCATAGTCTGGTATAAATCACCCCTATCAAGTAATCTTAGCACATCAGTTCCAACAGCTGTAATATCAATATAGCTAGTACCCTGACCAGCACTAAACGTAGGCCCATAATTCTCATTTACCGTAATCAATTGCCATGTACTGAAGAATTCACGTAACTTAATGCCTCTAGAGTCAGTCACAGGACTAAACCAAACTTCAGACTTACTATTTGCATCCATGCACCAAATAAGTCTTTTTAACACTCTATTTGAAAACATATGCTCAATTTTTCTTAGATCCAAATCAGTATTAACTGAGGGTTCAAAATAATATGAAAATACAGTAAAATCGTATCCTCTAAAAGAGATGTCAATCATTGCAGAATTATAATCAAGATTCCTAGGATCGGAAAAAACTGTAATCGCCATGTTTCTAACAATAATAGCCGCCTTTATAACCTTTGATTTTGTATCATAAAAATTTTTGTAAGTGTTCGGAAATCCAGGAAGCTTTCCTTTCAAACAGTGCGGCTCTTGAATAAGAGCAACATCATCATTTTCAAGATTTAAAATAATCTGCTGTGTTGCCTTTTTTGACTTATGTAAATTAATTTGAACAAAATTAAGTTGATCTTTAATGAGTCTAGTCATAGTCGGTTCGAGCAGCAACTTGATTTCTCGTGTAGTTATGACAAGAGCAGCTATGCAAAAAAGGCTTATGCTTGACATCCACTTTTTTGGCTTCGCTTTTTAACTTTTTGTTATATCTAATACAATTAACACATACCTGATTTTCTCGGTTTGAGCAGTAATCACTCTTATGTTCTCCGGCGCAAAAATAACAAGATAACATATTTGTGCACTCGTTTGCTATATGATTATAACCGAGACATGAGAAACACCTGTTTATCTGTAAGAAGTCTTCAGCATGGCACATGTTCCACATTATTTTTAGTGACCCCACCGCAGTAACACTTTTCCGAATCTTGGGATGAAATTCAATCACCACAGTTCTCACATGTTGAAATTTCTTCAAAACAAAACGAACTCTTGACTCCTTCCAACACTCATTTGAAACAAGGATTTCTGGATTCTGTTCCTGAATAACGTCCAGTAATTCCGAATCGGCAACGTGATTTGGTACATTTCTAATTATCATCGTAGGGTTTTGCGTTTAGGTACAGTTGGCTTCAGGAACTTAGGATTGGCTTCAATCGTAGTCATCAGTTTTTCTCTAACTTCTTCAGAAGCACAATTAACTAAAATTCTATTATCACTGATTTCTTTTACGTGTCGAATCCCGATTTTCTCTTTCCTAGGATTAACTTGAGCTTTGAACAGTTTTCTGACGTCACCAGAATTGCAGTTCTC